>VZTO01003073.1:0-13072 GCA_013400615.1 Syrrhaptes paradoxus | reverse complement strand
GAAAATGAATTTACTAGAAACTATTCCTGTTTAAAGTTGGCAAAGCATAGTCCCTTTTGTGGAGGGCTAATGAGGCATGGTGCTGAGTAGACAGCCACAGAGATAATGAGTGTACTTTAACTAGCTCTGATGAGATGAAACCCACATTTTCCTTCCCAGACTTGCATTGCATTTTCCTGGAAAGAGCAAACAGAAGAGAAATGAAGTATAAAATACCGGGAAAATAGCAAAGAGTACCAATAAAGAATCAGAGATACAGCTGAAACAAATCTATACCCAGAGTTCAAATTTTAACTTGGAAACTCTGTGGCTTCCAAACAGACATCTTACAGATTTGTTGAAATGCTCTGCTCTGGAAATAAGCATAGTAGAAAACAGATAGAAGCTTTCTGTTCAGGTATGTTCTGCATTTGGGTAGGGCACAAAAACAAAAGCACACCAGCATCAGACAATATGTCTCCCTCACCCAGTAGATAGGACCAGCCAAGGTGGCTCTAGAACCAGAATCAGGAAAGCCCAACTAATCTTGATGTTTGACTACAGCCAATCAGTCCTGAAAAAAAAAGACAACACTACAGTACTAACTGTATTATACACATAGTACACATACCTATATTATACATATAATACTATGCTGCTTCTGTGACTACATTAGCAACTTTTCTTGACTTTCTTCTGTGCCATGCAGATGCATCAATTTGTTTATAGCTATATCTGGGAATTTCTAACACAGCACTGCATAAAGCTGTGTAGAAAAATTGTCCCCATAGGTCTGGACAGGTAAAGGAAGAAGAGAAAATTACTCCAAATGGAATAGTCTAGTTCTCCACTAAGCAGCATCACTGACATAGCATCTGTTTCAGAAACACATTCAAATAGCCCACTGCTAGAGAACAAATATCCCTGTTAATCATAAACTACAGATAGGGATGAAGAAATTAGCTGTGGGTTCCAGGAAAGAACTCAAAAGACAGCACTCGGACAGGGATTATTGCCAACAATAACAATATAACCTCATTACATAGAGCAGGTACCCAAAACTTAAACAGTGACTCACAAGGAAGATCCTCCTGTCATGGAGGCTGCTGCATGGGATCTAGTGCCTTTCCCACAAACTAACAGAAATACGGTGGTAGACAGAGAGATCAGGCTGCTGTCAACATGGCTACTGACACCCATTGCTCCGACAGCTCTATTTCCCTCTTCATATTTCATTCTCCTAATTCTGAAATATTTTCTATTTTCTCCAAAAGAGGACAGACTTCCTAACTTTACTGAGATGTTTCCCATGTATGGAAGAAGATCTACATTCTGTAGCACAACATCTGTAACTCAATGTAAGATGTCAAACCTCCTTCGGATGCAGAGCCATAGCTGCCCGTCACAGAGAATCTCAGAAGAATCTCTTGATTTAAACATCAAACTGGGCCTCTCTGAAATTAGGTCATTTTCCACGTCTGCCACAACCATCTTGTGAGACCCTGAACATACGGTCCCATCCTCTATTGCAAAATGAATACTTACTTTCTTTATTTGGGCTATATAAATTGCTATTCTTTGCAAAAAAAAACATAGCTGCTGGCACTACTGCTTAAATGTATGAACATATATACATCCTAAGCTTGTGGCTTACCACTCATTATGGGGGCAGTTGTTCTGTGCTGCTAAGATTAGAAAACAGAGAGGACATTACTTACATTCAGCAGGTGGTTCGATGCTATAGCAAAGATGAAACTGCTGCTTAGAGAGGCTCCATGCTTCCTCGCTGTCTGGTTTTGCGTTGGTTGACAAATGTAGCCACAAGAGGGAGATGATCAAATTTGTTGATTTATCAGAAAGCCCTTTTCAACGATTTTTCATCTTCTTTGAAGGATCCTTTTCAGTAATATCTGCCAGCTGAACTGACTCTCCATGAGGCCACAGAATCATGGAATTTGAAACAATTGCTGTGCACATAGGGCATATGGCTAGAGAAGAGGGTGGAACAGCCCTTCTTGGCAGCTGCCAAGTATTAGAGTGGCAGGGCTGTCACATCATGTTGCAGCTTCAGTGTCTTCTGTGAAATAAATCCTGGTGCAAAACCAGCAACTGTGCAGGAACATTTTGAGCTAGTTTGAATTGTTCCACCAACATAGTCCAAAATCAGAACTCTGATACTCTATATTTACCCCCATGATCAATGCTTTTGTTGGAACAAAGAACTCTTTCAATAAGCACCTTTTTGCTACCTTTTTACTCCCTATGAAATAACAGTCCCAAGCTTTGTGTATTTTGAAAAAAAAAATGAATTGCCTGTAATGACTGCTCAATGTACCTGGCATGGCAGCACAATCCCTTTTTGTACTCCAGAGCTACACAAAAAAATGACCCTGTGTAACACAGCTGTGGGAACAAGAAGTTGGTGATATTTGTGAATAGGGTACAGATAGTTTAAACTGCCTTGGCTTGCTACCATCTCAACCAACATAAACAATTTTTTAGTGCTCTGCATAAGTTTGTTATGGCCAATTTAGCTTAGGGAATGACTTTTGATTTGCCTGTGATGTTCTGGGGCAACTCAAAGCCATGAAGGTGCTTTCTGGGTTAATATATCTGCAAGGTAAGGGCAACTAGGCTTCAGATGTCCATGCCAGTTCCAACATTATTTGGGAGGAACCATTTTGCAAGTCAGATATGACAAAAGCAAGGGCTTAGCTGGAATGGAAATTACTCTTCTGGGGCCTTCCAGAATTACTGGGAGGAGGATGGGACCCATATTCTTGTTTTGCTTAGTTTCAGGATTGAATATAATGGAAGGCTTTGTTTCCTTGTTATTGCCGCCTTCTGTAGACTGCAGCAGGAGATCAATGACTAAGATTTGTCCCCGCTATTATTTCTTTGTGTCTCAGTTCTTTACAATGCTCTTTTCTTTCCTCACTTTCTTTAATTTGGTCTGATTTTCTCTCCAAAGAGATACTAACATAATAAATGTCTAGCCTATCTCCTGACTTTGGAGACCTTCTTCTCTACCAGCTTTATCTGTCCATATTTTTCAAAATACACATATAATAAGCTGGCATCTTTATCTAGGAAGGATATTCCCAGAAATGGTTGATGCAGTAAAGGGATGTTATTCTAAGCAAATTTAGCTAATGAACTTTCTCTAAAGCATCAATTCTTTCCAAAAAATTCTTCAAACTCCTATATGAGCCCTGCAAAGGAAATACCCTGGCAAAGTGCAAACCAAACAAGAGACACAACACCTGAAACTTTTCTTCAGATTGTGTTTTTGAATCTAGTTATGGCTATAGACCTCCTCTTGAATCCCTCATAAAGTGTTTTGCTGCTTTTTTGAAACTTTGGTAATTTAACAGAAACACTGAATGCCCTGTACTCACTGTTATCATTATGACTTTGAAAAGTCATACCAGTTTACTGATAATGCCATAGCCACATCAGGGATCTGGATAACCTGCATGGCAACACATTGCTGATAGTAAAGACCACAGCTTAGCAAGGCACCGGCATGTTTAAGTAAGGAGGAAAGGTCATAAGCACATGCTTACAATCAAGCAGGTGCTGCTGGATTTCAGCTTGACAACACAGATGAGTGGGGAAAACATTTCAACTGTAGTCTGCACAGGATAACAGGAGTATCTATGAGCACTAACAAATAAAACAATATTAAAATCATTAAAAATACTAACAATTAGTAGAGTGAACTCAAAGCCCTCCAAGACAGTGCTGACATTGGCAAAGTCATTTGTCTTCAATGCCTAAGGATTGTGAAACACAACCTTAAAGCTTGCATCTCTATAGCACTTGCCATTTGAGATTTTCAGGGCATTTTACAAACCTGATTTGGCTACACTTCATAATGCATCTCCCCCAACAGTTTCTCTAAGCTTAATTTCCCTGATTTTATTAACAGAGAAACTGAGTGGTTAGATATCTGGCTCAAAGTACTTATACGAAAGAGTTCCTGAAGACTATGAATACCATTACTTAGAGGCTAGAAATATGTCCACATCTGCCAAGGACATCTTTCAAGTGAATGAGTGCAGCAGAGCAATTGGTACTACAAGAGGTGGAGAACTGGTATGTCGACATTTCAAACACTTGGAAAACTTTCTGTTTCCCCGAAGAAACCTTAAAAGCCAGATAAAAGTAAGTGATTAAACAACATGAGGATATGTATCCTGCTTATTTACTTCTGCAATAGGAATGGAATCTGAGGAGAGCTGTAGGTAGAAATTCTTACTGTGTGGTACGTGAACAGAAAAAGAGAAACTTTGGGAATAATACTATATTCCTGTCTTAAGGAAATCCCCTTTTTGGCTTTGAGAAGAAAGCCACAACACTTCCTTATGATTTATGTTTTACACTTATGGTGTGAAACCAGCCATTCCACTGAATGAATTCAAGTTTTGGACATTTCATTAAATGACTGACAGCACAGAAATTGTGTTACAGTATGTACTAGAATCTATTTCTCTCAGGCATTTTATGCAAGATGAGGCTGACATTCCTGTGAGTACTGGTATGCACCTTGGTTCTACAGGCATCCTTTTACACTAAGAGTGGACAGAGGAACTCCTTGGGGGACATTGCCTGACATACAAATTTCACTTGAGACCCCACAATTTCTAACTGATCAGATATGGGTAGAGACAAGCCCCTAAACTCTCATTATCAGGTTACAATAGATGATACCATAACAAAGCTAGCAGTATCCACCATCTGTCTCTCTGATCAATGGGTTTCAGCAAGTGAACAGAAACTACAGTGTGTAAAATACACTGGGTGGAGGGTTGTATATGCCCCTTTGTGTGAAATATAAGGGGAGGTGGGCCTAGAAGTTGCTGGAGTGAAAAAGCCTCAGTGCTAAAGTCTTTATGGCATATGGCATATGTGTCTTTACAGTACACAAGTATATAGGAAATACATAAACATAAAACTTTTCTTCTAGTTACTGTTGGAGACATGAAAGGAACTGTGAACTCAGTCTCAAGAAGTGAAAACTGGCTGTACAAACCAGATGATTCTGAATTAGTCTTGCAACAAGCTGCTGACAGTTCTCTGTTTAGCTCTGCTAAGTAACAAGGGTGGGGAAAATAACACTGCTGGTTGAGGTGAAACAGAATGGGGAGACAAGCCAAGGAAGGAGCCTCTGCTTCATTGTATAATCCCGAGTGCACACCTCACTTTTCAGTGCTAACAGTGAGGTGAAAACTGACTTCTAACCTTCGCTTATCTTGTTAGTGAATCAAACAGCATGTGAAAAAGTTTACAGGCAAAGATTTATATATAAGTGTAAAAGAAAAGTACATATCCGGGGTATTTAAAGAAATACAAGTACTCTTTACGTATACTCCTTTATATGCTTCTTAGTTACCTGCAAGTTAACTTGCTGTCTGAATGAAAGTATTTTTATAAACCTGTCTCAAATTTTCACTGTAAGAGCTGTCCAAATAAGCAGCACAACCTGAAGATTAATGTAAAATCTATAAAATTGACCTACAAAGGTCAGACCCTGCATTCACTTAAGGAGAAAAAAATGTAGGTGCCAGTTCTGATCTTATCACTGCATATCTGTGTTTGTTTTTTCTTCAGTACATTCTTTTCTGCTTCCTTCTGGAGCTGAGACTTGTAAGTGTCTCATGGCATAGCTTGACAGCAGAATTGTTGATGGCTTTTGCCATCATCCATTACTATTGTGGCATGCTGTGGTTGGCACAAGGTGCATATGAGGGAGGAAGGAGAGGACCAAGACTACATTAGCTGAGAAGAAGTTTGGGAGGAAAGCATGGCTCAGTCACAGCCCAGCCCCTCCAAGTATAGGAGGATAGATCTCGACTAAGGACAAAACATGTCCCACTGGCATGTTCAGGTGATGTGTGTTCTCTAGAAGGTGATAGCAAGCAAGACAAAGTCATTCTCTATCTCTTCCCTCGAAGTGTTATCAGAAACCAGTCATCAGGCTAAAGGATATTGTACTAGGACAAAACCTTGAAGCTATGCCTGGGTGCTAAGATTTGTCTTTGCTCTAGTTACATTATAAGCACTTTGTTTTGTACTCTGATGTTCAGACACTTAAAAGCATCCTTTCCCTCTCCAAAATGTTGCTCTGTAAAAATCCCTTCTCCCCATTGCTGCACAGGCAGGTAGAAAGTTGTGCTTTGGGTCACTGTCACAGCTGATTGCAGGAGACAGGTAACCAGATCGGTTCCCAGGACTAGCAGATCTCTTGGTAAACAGGGCAAAACAATATCTAGGCTTAAGTAAGCAGCACATCAGGCCTCCACAAGGTCAGTTTAGAAAAGAGGCTCTAAATGCTCAGAAGTATTTAGGAATGAGCTCTGCAACTCTCTGGAACAGGTGTCTGCACACTAGACATATTGTGGTCTGAGCTGACACGCTTACACACAAACTTCAGCAGTTGCCTTAGAAGTCTCAGAGCTGTGTAGCAGCATCCCTTAGTGAGAAGAAACTTCACTGGAGACAGGAGGAGTCACAATTGCACTGGAGTATGCTACGGGTCTGCATTCACCTTTGCTGAATGCTCATTCCAGGTTCCACTTCTGTGTCCTGGACCAACTTCGTCAATATTTTATCTCCCTGCCCTCTCCCTGCCCTAATGCATCACAAGTCCTTTATATGTGGGTTCTCTGGGAGAGGAGCTATCTGATATTCTGTGCCTACACTGTGCCTCTACTTTCCATAATATAATACTCCTTTGGGAGCAGCAGATTGCAGTATGCTATTGCTATTGTCCTAGCTCATCCAATTGATTACGTAAAAAGGGCAGGGGAAAGGGGAGCTTGGGCAGTCTGGGATAAGCAGTTTTGAACTGCCAAGACTTAAAAAGACAAATGTGAGGCTCCTCTTCAAAAAACAGTAAGAAAAAGGATCCAGAAAACTTCAGATTGGTCAGCATATTTCAGTCCCTGGGAAGTTTATGGAGCAAATCCCCCTGTAAGTCTTTTCTTCCGGGGATATGAAGGAAAATAAAGTGTTTGGGAACAACCATCATGGATCTACTGATCACAAACTGTGCCTGACCAGCCCAAATGCCTTCTATGATGAAATGTCTGGCTCTGTGAACAGGGACAGAAGAGCAGATGTCATCAACCTGGCTGTTAGCAAGGCTTTTGACAATTTCTTCCACAGCATCCTTGTATCCAGCCTGGGGATGTATGGACTGGATGGGTCAAAACAAGCAACTGTTTCCTCTAATTGGAAGTTGTGAGGCCACAATAGGAGTCTTGTGTTCAGTTTTGGGACTCTCCAGGAAAAAAAAAAAAAAACATATTGTGACACTGAAGAAAGTCCAGAAAAGGGTTACCAAGACAGTTGAAAGGCTGTGCACATGACATTTTGGGGCTTGAGAATGTCCGTGGTCAATAGGCACAAAAGAGAGTCCTCTCAACAGTCTGACAGTAAATTAGTTCTGAGTATAATATGTTCACACACTGCCATAGAGTATTTTCCCCACAGCTCTGTAGACAGTGCTTGAGCAGGCAAAGGGAGATGGAAACTGTGTCATCCTGTGCTGCTGGAAGACATTGGCTTGCTCTGTGCTTTGTTCTTGTACCAACAAAGGATGTCAACTCAAGGCATCCCATTTTTAACCAAGAGAGATGTACTTGGTTAGTTGACAGTGCAAGTGTGGTTAGATGAACTTGAAAGTGCCTTAAGCTGGAAAAGCTTCTGCCCTTTATCACTCAGCTCACTAATTCTAGTCTGAGTGCATCTGGGACAGAGGGCTTCTCCTATCAGTACTCCAATACAAAAAAAGATGACAATGCTAGTATATAGAAAAAGGGCAGTTTTGTGTTTAGGGAAGGCAGGAGCCTTCATGGATGTCTTCACTAAAACCATCAAAAGTTCTGGAAAATGGGTGATTGCTATTCAGAAACAACTGTGTGGCCTCTCCTGTTTCCCAGACACCATTACTCTCCAGCTGGACATGTTTTTATGATATCCACTTGCCCTTTTTCCTCCCTGTTCCTCCATGTTTGCCTGTGATCAGCATCAGGGTGGAAGTCATGCCTACTCACACAAAGAGTCTATGACAGGAGATGTTATGACCCAGAGAAAAAACTGTCTCTTTTCCTGGATCAGTCAGTGCATGCATGAATCGAACTTATAAATATGTATTCCTATTGCTTTCTTATTTGTTCAGAAACTGTCTATTTGATTTTGTGTATTAAAACAGATAGCTTAAGCCACACTGGCACTGCTTAGTTCATGCTGATTTGTGTTCCTGTTTGCATATACATTTATTATTTACAGGACAATTAGCTGTCTATACCTACAGACATCTTCTGGTTTTGCTTGTTTCCTGCATACTAACAGAGGAAAGCAGCACTTACTCAAACCATATTTGACTCATATGACTTGGAATTAATAGTTATCAACATTTCTGCCAATCTATAAATAGAGGGGGCAGGGTTAGAGGTTCATTTTCTGAGTGGAAAAGCATGTTTTCCTTCTTAGGCTGGTCTTCTCTCTGTGTCCTGGTTTTGGCTGGGACAGAGTTAACTTTCTTTGTAGTAGCTAGTGTGAGGCTGTGTTTTGGATTTGTGCTGAGAAGAAGACTGATAACATACTGAAGTTTATAGTTGTTACCAGGACAGTCAAGGACTTTTCAGCTTCTCTGCTGTGCCAGTGTCTGCAGTTGCAGGAGAAGCTGTGAGGGAGCACAGACCACAGTTACTGTCTGAGGGTTTGAAGGTAGGTTTGGGATTGAGACTCAAACTGGCCAACAGTGTGTTGCATATCATGCACATCATGCCCAGTATATAGGTAAGGCTCTGTCTGGAAGTTCACTTGCTCCCTTGGTCAGACTGTCAGTCTCTTCTGTCTTCTGGGATTGTAGTTTTGGGACTCTCCCTGCTCCAGGATCATTAGTAGGGAACGGGCTGAGCCTTGCTCATTGGCTGGTGAGCAGTTGCACTGTGTAGCACTAGTTTGTATATTTGTATATTATTATTACTATTATTATCATTATTATTACCATTATTATTTCCAATTTTATTGTATTTTAGTTATTAAATTGTTCTTATCTCAGCCCATGAGTCTCTTTTCCCTTTACCTCTTTAAATCTTTCCCCCATCCCCAGGAGGGGGGAGGGTGAGCAAGCGGCTGTATGGTGTTTGCTGCTAGCCAAGTGGGTTAAAGCACAACACTCTGCTAAGTTATTCATTCGAAGATATCCTTTCATAGGATCCAAGAAAAGAGCCATTCATATGCAATGAAGCCTAGATTTGACTCATTTTGGTTGGCTCCCCAAACTCCCTTAGCGTCCCAAAGTTTTTCCCCATTTCTTCAAGTAAGTAAAATCTTTGCTCCGCCCAGCTTCTCTCTGTGGATGAGAGAACAAAACCATGAAGGGTTCTGGTGAGATTTACCACCCAAATCGTGATTTCTTGCCACCATGGATGGGTTCATTTGGCTGGTATAGTGAATTTACCTGCTACACTCCAGCCTCGGCAGAAGCTCAGTATTCTACTTTTTCAAAGTATTTTCAGCAAAACTACTGTTGGCAGAAGGGGCAGAGGAGTCTGTTCACCCCAAAAGACAGGTGGGAAGAGGAGAAAGAGGAGAGCTTTGAATCAGGAATGAAAAAGCATTTTTCAGTAGTGATGCAATCACATGGCAAGATACCTCAAAAAAGGTAGAACTATAACTGCATTCCAGTTTTAAATAAGAAACTTCCTGGTCACCTTCACACTGGTCAAAACTGGATAAAAATGAACAGATGTAGGACAGAACTAACAACACACCTAATCTTGATGTTGGCTCACTCATACCTCTCCTTGGCTTGTTCTCCTGACCTGGGGAAACGCCCTGTAATAATGTGAGTTGACAGTTAACAGTTTTGCCAGATGGTTATCAACAGAGAAGTGGACTACAAAATGAGTCATTTTGTTATTTGTAAAGATTGGTAACAAATAAATGTTTTATTGCATCTAAATATGGGAAGGTGCAAAATACACAGTCATCTACGTAAGTGCAGTAGTTGGAAGAGCTAAAGTATTGCATACATGCATCAGGCCTCAAACTTTCTTTAGGCCATGGGATGCTTTCCAGAGAGGTCATGAGCAGATGAGAAGGAAATACATTCAAGAGTACAGCAGAGGCAAAGCTACATGAAGGAGGGCTCATGCTCACGCTGCCCTCCAAAATTTGGGCCTTCACTTCTACCAGAGTTCATGCTGTGTACTACAGAGGGCTGCATCTCTACTTTGATTTCAACCCATATGATCATAAAGGTTCAAATCACGCCACTGGTGGCAGTAAGAGATGAGTTATTTGAGTGACTTAAAGCTGTAGAACAGGATCTAAGTTTGTCCTGGGTTAAGCTGAGACAGAGTTAACTTTCTTCATAACAGCTAGCAAGAGACTGTGTTTTAGATTTGTGCTCAGAAGAAAGCTGTTAAAAAGTGATGTTTATGCAGCTGCCAAGGTCTTTCAGCTTCTCTGGCTGTATGCAAACAGGAGANCCATGAGTGCGGTTTTGGGACTTTCCCTGCCTTGGGATCATTAGCCAGGAACAGACTGAGCCTTGGTCATCAGGTGGTGGGGCAGTATCACTGTGTATCACTCATTTGTATATTTGTATATAGTATTATTGTCAATATTATTGTAGTTTAGTTACTAAATTGTTCTTAACTCATGAGTCCTTTTTTTTTCCCTTTACCCCTTTAATTCTCTCACCTGTCCTTGGGGGGGGATTGGGTGAGTGAGTGTGTGGTTTGGCCCCCAGCCAAGGGCAAGCCCATCACAATGTTACAGAAGCCATTTCCATTTGAAGAAGTGCAGAAATGACCCAGTATCCAGTTCTGTAAAGAGGTGATATGGCCTTTGATCTGTATGGCACTGTATAGACATTTGCCATAGGACAAAAGAAGACCAAGCCATAACAGGCACTGTGTATTTACCAGATGAAAGTAGACAGCAAGCTGAAACAAACTGCAAACAACTAAATTATTATACCTGTTGCTATTTTAAAGGGAGAGGTCAAGAAAGATGTGAATGAATCAGTGAGAAAATTCTTCCCTGAGGTCAGAACCACTGTCACAGACCTAAAAGCTAGTTACAGATCAGGCAGCTACATGTTTCACGTATGACCTATGAATCACACATGGATTACTAATAATGATTTTCTTGTGCATGGCTCTGCAAATCCCTTTGACAGCTAAAACCACACATTGAGAATTTACATATATCTGTGGTTCAAAAGAATATGACATGTTATCCAGTAATAAAAGCACCCTGCCAAGATATGCCAAGTCATTAAGCTTTAAAATCTGCCAAAATATATAATACCTTAAGTAGTTTGTATTGGAAACATTAAACGGGTTCACAACACAAAAAAAACAATTTTTTGTTTACCTGTAAAGAATGTGGTAACCTGCAGTATTCTTAGCATCTATATCTAGCACCTGCTCAGCAATACAAGAATATGTATGTAGGAGCTAAGCATTTCCTGAGTTCTGAGTTAATGCAAACCTTGTGAGAATGCTCACAGTTTCCCTGTCAGCAACTACCAAGTGAGCTTTAGAGGCAATTGCCACTGGTTTTGACAGTCTTCTTCCATGTCCTTTAGGATTAATTAGCAAACATCTCATTAAGAGTGCACCCCGTTTTTCAAGGCCATACAAAGACAGAGCAGATAGTCCCTTTCTAATACATGTACATGTATCTACCACACATAGCTTTCAGTAGGTGTTCAGCTTTCTCACAAGTACAAGAATTCTTCCACACTCAACCCTTCGGATTGTTGAGTGTAATGCAAAAAGTGACTCGGTTAAAAATGGGAAGATCAACTTCTCCAACAAAGATCTGCTTTGCTTAGTATTAAATGTTCTGATATTTATATTGATTCATTTATCCACCATCCATATCCTATATTCAGGAAATAAATTAAAACATGCAGTGACTGAGACATTTGGGGCATGGTTTCAAACTGCTTTGAACAGTTAGTTATATGTCTTCTTCTGCTTAGCAGATAAACAGGAACAAAGTTCTCACTACAGAATGAAATGCTGTAGTGAGAATGAAACACTACTTTAATTTCAGATACTGAACAGCTTCCACCTTCTGCTGGGAATAAAATCCATCAATGCAAAATCATGTGGCAGGGAAGTAATGTCACAAAAGCACTTTCTCCAGGCACAACTCATCACTGGCTTATCTTAGCAGTTGTCTCCCCCTGGTTTTGCAATTGTGAAATCTGGAAAAGGAGGCAACTGACTTCATAGAGTCACACAGAAGGGCAAGAATTGAACATAAGAGATGAGCTTTAAGGCTTATTTATGCTCCTGCTGATATGAAGGGGAAATGTAAATGCTTTCCACACCAGCCTTCCTCAGCTGAAGAGATTTATCTTGTTAATGCAAGGTTGCTACTTTAACAGCACCACCAATGTCTAGCTGTCAATCTTTAGCTTCAGGTCAATAGAGCCTCAGAGCTGTCCCCTTGCTAACTTCTTCTGAAACTGCTTATTAGTGTACCTTGCAGGTGGGATTAGTCATAGTGATTAGAACCATCATCACTATCTTCTCCTCCTTGTCTGGCAACTTTCTATGAAAAGCAGCACAGTCAGATCAAAGGTGCCTAGCTTCAATTAGAGACTCCAGGGTCTGCATACTGAGTGGACAGTGGATCCTCATACCAAGTGCTAACACAGACAACCAAGCTGCAGAGAAGGGCAGGAGCTCATACCTGTTTCTTCATATTACTTGTCTGCAGGCTCTAGGCCCTGCTCAGCATATCAGCTTCTTGCATTTTCCTCTGAAGGGACTGCAGACAGTGTTTAAGAGCTGCCAGAGGTGGTATGGTGCAATTCATCCCACCAGGGATGTACACATACATTCTGGGACTTGTGACAACAATGCCAAACATCAGGGCAGTCCACATCTTCTGCCACATCATAATGAGCACTGGTAAAATCTGTCCCTGGGATGAAGAAGATGATATCAAAGTAAGAACATGGAAGATACAAAATCCCAAGCAGAATCTTATACTGTAAATTTCACATTTCTGTGTACACGGCCCTGACAAGGTACAGCACAGAATCACAGAA
>VZTO01003067.1:0-21171 GCA_013400615.1 Syrrhaptes paradoxus | reverse complement strand
TGATTCTATGATTCTATGTGTGACGTCCCTGGGACCGAAGCAGGGGCAAGTGTCAGTGATGTCCACTCCATCACTGGAGGGACAGTGTCACTGGTGTCACCAGTGAGATGTTACCTCTGCTGAGATGCAGAGTCTGCAGGGCTCTAGGACAGCAGCAGCGTCATCTCTGGAGACACAAAAAAATCCATAAATCCCCCAAATAGAAGGTGACCTGAGGGTCTGACTAGCACTACAGCCTGGGAGACAGGACTTTGGTAAGCCAGATAATGGCAACAGAGACGTCCACCCCAAGAGGAGAAGGACTCTCTTGTGTTAGGAAATTACAGGAACACAAGAGAGCTGTGCCTCCCCGCCCCTCCCCCCCCCCCCCCCCCCCCCCCCCCCGCCGCCAGCCACANCCTCCCCCTCCTCCCCTCCTCCCCCTGAGAGATTGCCTAGAAAACTGAAAACCAAATTCTTTCCAGGCTTTAGGAAAGCAAGTTGTTTACCGAGGAGGAGAACAGGCTGTGACAAAGACCTTCAGACTGAAGATAATAACACAAGGGGCTGTAGGGTTTATCGAGTACGAGAAAAAGCCCAAGCCAGGCAGCTCCCACCAGCTGAAAAATCACAGTGGGTTTCAGCTTCACAGCGCCACTCACATTTCTGCAAATTAGAAATGCCTTTTAGAAGCGCAGATGGATGCTTGTCTGTATGCTTAAACTGCAACATGGTGGGGCACTGTGCAGCCCTCAGTGGGACCACTACCCAGGTGAAACAGCTTGCCCGCAGAGCAGGCAGGGAGGTTCATGAGCTGCAGGCAGCAGGCAGCTTCTGAAGGATTGCCTTAGTGCAAGTGACCAAATCCCCCCTCATTGTAACCTGAAAGAAGAATAGAAAGCAAAGTGACCAGGAATGCATAAACTTTATTGTTCACAAGTAAGGAACTGCAGTTCAAATTCACTCTGCAGTTCTTATCAAAGTTTTTCAGGTAGGAGTTGAAACACTGAAATAAAATGCCCAATCATAACCAGAACTTGTCTGCTTATTCATTATCCTGTTGCTCATTTTGCAGAGAAGTATCCAAAGCTTCTGGTATTTCTGCTTCTGCTGGGTTCAGCACATCCTTTTCACCTATAAGAGACAAATAATTTCATACTGGGGGGCTCTTGTGCCTTACCCCTCCATGCTGTGCTAAAGTCCAGGCTCCTGCAATTGCTGTGAAGTTAGGCAGCTCCTGGTGGCCTGCCTGCTTTTCAAAGGACACAGCAGTCTCAGGGGTTGTGGGGGGGAGTTGGAGAGGGTAAAGCCCTAGTGAGTTTAAAGGCAGGAGGCAAACAAATGCAACCCTGATGCTTGCCCATTTCAACATCTCAGGGCTGGGAGCTGGACTGGTGTGGTGTGCCCTGGCCAGCCCCAGGCCCCAAGATGCAGAATGGCATGAGGGTGTTCCACACCTTTCAGAGAGAAGCATCCTCTTCCCCACTGGCACAGACATTGCTGGAAATGCAGTAATTAGGGTCAGAGGATGCTCACCTTCTCTGAAGCAGATCCTGGATTTTTGAAGCAACTTGCATGCTTGGCCTGCTGACTGCTAAAAGAAATATGCTCTCCTCTTTCCAAGCCAGATCTGGGAGCAACTCCTGCTGGCCCAAGCTGCTGTAAATGGCTGTAAATGGATTTCCTGAGCCCAGACAACCATCTGCCAGCTTAGTGCCCTCTGTGCCTAAGTCCTGGCATGTCCCAAAGGTTTAGTCCTCTGCAGACACCCACCCCTTGCCTGGTGACCACTTTTCCCTCTCCCCCACGCTGGTGTCAGCCCTGAAATCAGATGGACTATGGACAGTGCGTGTCCAGGCTCTCACTGACCAGCTCTGGCCTCAAGATGCTGCATCTTCTCTCTACAGCACCCCTGTCCTAACCTGGCTCTTGGCAGAGCCACAGAGGTGTCCTTAGGACAAGGAGACAGGGACAGGGACCAGGACAGGGACAAGGATCAGGGACCACAGTCCCCATGCCAATGACTATATCGACAGTAGTGGGCTTTTTAACACTCCCCATCACTTGGGGAGCAGTATCTGCCCCTACAGCACCAACATTCCTCCTCCCGCTCTCGCCCCCACCCTCTGCCCTTTCACAGCTACCCAGGTCAGGTTTGGTGGGGTAGGAACCCATGCCCAAGTGGTGCTTTGGGCTGGTTGTGGAGAAGGTGGGTAACCTTTGTGGCACTGCCCAGCCCACCGAGTCCCTGTGGGGCCAGCAGCTCTCCCACAGCTCACCTATGAGATCCTGGCTACTGGCTGCCAGCTCCCCTGCTGCTGCTCCTTGTGGCATCAAAGTCATCAGGGCCTCAACAGTCAACACGTGTGGCTGGTCTTGATGCGCTGATGCAAGTGCTATCCGCTTGCGGGGTACTGGCTCAGCCTGCTCCTGGACATCATCCTGAGGGTCTGGCTCCAGCTCTGGCTTAAGACTGGGCTCCACCACCTTCTGGCGGCCCTGTCTTTGCCTATATTTTCTGCTTCTCCTTGGGCATTTGCTCTTCTTCTGGTCCCTGACAGGGGATTTCACATGGGTTAAGAGTTGGGTGTGGGGTGGAGGACTTTCCCTCCTGCCCCAAGGCTGCTTTGCTGTGTCCCTGGCTGCCATTGCAACCCAGTCCTACCCAGCAGAAGCTGCATTCCTACAGCTCTGCTCCGCACCCCCACACAGCAGCCTTCTGTGGCTGTATCGGTGCCGGGAGCTTGGCTACCATATTTTTCTCCACCTCCACACTGTGGTTGAGGATTGCTTGCCACCCAGCCCACCACCCACATAACCCACCCCTGTCCATCTCTGCCCACCAATGCCCCTCTAGACCTTCAGCAGCTGCTGACTGCAGATCACCTTTCTCCACTGAAGACTGATGGGGCCCACCTTGGCTCTGTCCTTGCGCAAAGGTGGAAGGGCTGAGCTGCCATGCCTGGGCTCAGGTTAAGTGCACCAAGAAAACAACTCCACAGCATAAGCAAGATTTACCTCAGAACCAACTGCATTGCTTCTTTCTCCTTTTTATCATGGGTTTCTGCTTTTCTCTTCCGGAGCATCTCTCGGTCTCTCAAGCGACTGGTGATGATATCTACAAGGACAAATTGAGTGCTAACATGACATCCTGGCTAAGTGACAATCTGATCCCTCCCCGCCTGGTGACAGAGCAGTGATGCAAGAGGCCATGATCTTTTTGTCACGAAGCAGGCCTTGATACAAAACTGCTCAGGCATTGTCCTTCCAGCTCAGCCCCAGCAGGCAGGATCCAATGACACACCACCCAAACCTCCCAAGATCCTGCACTGAAAGTTAATCTAAATTTCTATCTGCAATTTTCTTCCTACTGCTGCAAGCCTTGGGGTGGACCCTGTCCAACCGACTCACCACTGCAGGGACCTGGGGTGTGACAGAAGCACAGGGCAGGCTTCCTAAGCCATGAGGACACCATGAAATCCCTTGGCCAGCCGTCACTACAGGCTGCAAGATAATTTTGTGTTTGCTGCATTGTTACCCTTTTCCCCAGATAGCTGCAGCTGGCCACCGCTGTGATTAAGATGCCTCTCTAACTAAGGAGAAAGCCTTGCCCTGCAGAACAGCCAGCCCTGCAACACAGTATGACTTTGTCTTTCCTACGCTGAGTTGCCCAACTCTGGGCACAGTATTCCAAGTGGTGTCTAATAACAACAGCGACCATCACAACCACAAAATAAAAAATAATCCTACTTTCTGTTGTTGCCTGTTATTTTTTCTGTTATTTTATTGCCATTTTTTTGTACAGTAGCTTTAGGAGCCCCCTTTGCTCTGAGCACAGTAGAGACATACAGGAGAAGACAGCTCCTCTCCTAAAAAAAAATTCCAGCCTAACCAGACCAAACAGAAGAGGTGCAGCAGGATACAACACAGATGTGAAAGCCACATGCAACAACAGTGCCAGAATATCTCAGTCCTAGAGACAGCATCAGCATCTGAGATGAAAACCAGTGCTTGGACTGCACAATGTACGGCAGCATAGACACTCCCCAGCCAGGATGCTGTTCCTCGACCTGAAGCAGTATCAGAGGCAGAAGTTCACAACCAGCAGGTGATGACTCTGCCATCCACATAGCAAAAGGCAGGAAGGTGCCTGGGAAGATGAGGCTGCAGTAGCAGGATCTGCGCAGGGCTGAAGTGCATAGTCCGGTGCACATCCCTTTGCAGCCAAGGTAAATTTCTTTCAAAAGTTTTAGCTGCTTGCAATCAATTTCCTCTACAACCCACCCTAAGCAAGTTGTTTTGCATGGGTAGAAAACGCCCCTCATTCACTTCTAGCTGGTCCAAGAAACCACTCACTCCCACAGCTGCTCCAAAGCTGTTTGTCACCTGTTAGCACTAGGCAGGAAAGATCACAATAAAACATCTGCATCCTGATGAAAAATTATTTAGCAGAGGACACAAAGATACAGAGGTGAAATGAAAAGAAAATAAATCCATCAAGACAAGAGAACAATGAGACAGTATTTCCAGTCTGCAAACACAACATATTGATGCTGCCTGAGTGACTTTGTCTGTGTTGAAAAGCCTTTATAGGTGCTTCTGCCTTTGTGATCTGAAATACAACATGGGAAAAGACACATATATTTGCAGTTAAATTTGCATCCTCCATCCCCCAAGCACAAACTGGTAATTATTAACTCATTTTTTAGAAACCACTGGTTGCAAAGATCATTCTCTCCTCTCTCTGAAAACTCAAGTTAGGAGATGTCTCATCATTACCTGTCACAGCATGCTCCTTGAGGCTTGTAGAGGAAGGGTCTTGATCGTCTTTGCCTGAACTCGCCATTGCTCTTTGGAGTGTTAAATCAAAAGCAGCTTAAGAGTCCTGGGAACAGCATCTGTAGACACTAGTGCAGCATAATGAGAACTTGAAAAAAATGCAGACTGCCCGCCCAAAACCTCTTATCTGGCCAGACCACTAGTAGGCCACAATATTCTCCTTATCAGAGTGCAAAGGTATACAAGCCTGTGCCCAGGAGCTACGCTGTGGATTACAAAACATGTTAGTACTTTTATACAGCAAATAATTCCACTTCATATCGAAAATTTACACTCACCGCTGCTAAACTGTGACTCTGATGCCCTCCTTTAGAGCAGAGAGAAGCTGCATGACAGGGCAGGAGGTGGCACTGCATTGCTGCTGGTTTCCAGAGTGAGATGCAGGGAGGTGTTGTTAGTCCTTTGAGAGGTCTGAAGTGGAACGTATGCTGTGATTCTGTGATTCTGTGATCTTGCTCCCTGCCCTGCAGTCTGCACAGCGGGGCCCCCAGGTCAGTCTGCCTCAGTTTCCTCCATGCAAGATGAGATGGGAATCCCGACCTCCTCTGCAAACTGCCTTCACAATTTCTCATTCTGGGATAAACACAGAAAAGCTCAGGATTATACCTGTTCATAACAATTCTGCTGGACCAGGGACGCATCATCCTTTGTCCAGTTTCTAACACACTCAGTGCCAGAGTATTTGGGATTCAGCTTCTACCAGCACTTTTCTCCATGACATAATCGACTGCTTATAATCTGGTGAGGTGCTAGTGCCTCTAACCCTGCCTCCAATTAATTCAAAGTTTCTCCAAGGTTGGTAGAAGAACCTGACAATGTGGCTACCCCCAGCTCCTCTGGGAATTACCTGCCTTTCATGGCAGGGATGATCTCACCTACTTGTGCAGTCCCAAGACCTACCTTGGAGCAGAGCAACTCCTCAGGGGTGAGCAGATCTGGCCTGCCTCCAGTCTTTGCTAGGCTTTTTTTTTTTTTTTGGTTGGTTGGTTGTTTTGTTGGGTTTTGTTGTTGTTGTTTTAATGTACAGTCTTTGCTCTCTGCAGGTTCTCTTTCTGGGTCTCTGGAAAGTCTGTGCATGTGGGTTTCTTAACATGTAACCTGGGGGTCCACGGTCATCTCTGCTGCCTTTCTGCTTATCCCTTGAGTTACCACTTTGCTCTAGGGCTCCTTCCCTGTGTCCACTGCAGATTACATGGTACCTCCAGAGAGGTGGGGCAGGTTTAACAGCCCCAAAAGAAGCAGCAGGGTGGTGTCAGCAGACCAGATATGGGAAGGCTCTGATACGGGAGGGTGGACCAGGAGTATGGATGGCATAAAGAGATGTGAGGCTTCCAAGTCATTCACGGGGGAGTTTCTTGTAGCTCAGAGAGGTGAGGTATCCCATGCTGGTGAGGGTGTCCATGTTCCAGCACTGTGTGATGCTGGATGGCCCTGGTGTCACCCTGCCTCATGCAGACATCCTGAAAACTGTATCTTGCAGGATGTTCTACCATGCAAAGACAGTTCTTTGGGAGGAGGAAAACATATCACACCTCAAATACTGTGTTCAGTTTTGGGACCCTCATGGCAAGAAAGACACTGAGGTGCTGGAGCATGTCCAAAGAAGAGCAATGAAGCTGGTGAAGGGTCTAGAGAACAACTCTTATGAGAAGTGGCTGAGGGAATTGGGTTGCTTAGTCTGGAGAAAAAGGAGCTGAGGGGAGACATTATTGCTCCCTACAACTACCTGAAAGGAAGCTGCAGTGAGGTCGGTGTCAGTCTCTTCTCCTCAGTAACAAGTGATAGGACAAGAGGAAACAATGTCAAGTTGTGCCAGGGAGGTTTAAATTGGATATTAGGGAAAATTTCTTTACTGATAGGGTTGTCAAGTGCTGGAGCAGGCTGCCCAGGGAAGCAGCTGAGTCACCGTCCCTGGAGGTATTTAAAAGATATGTAGATGTGGCTCTTAGGGACATGGTTAGTGGTGGACTTGGCAGTATTAGGTTTATGGTTGGACTCGGTGATCTTAAGGGTCTTTTCCAGCCTAAAAGATTCTATTCTGTGATTCTGTATGCCTGGCCATGGGAGGACATCACATCTGGAATCACTCTTACAAAGGGCTTGACATATTCTGGGCTGGTTGCAGATGATATGAAAGATGGAAGAAAGGGTGGAAATCCCAGCTTGTTTCACTGCTCCATGGGAACTGGGTGCATGCTCAGGCTGTGGCTAACTCAGCTTCTCCCCCTGCACTCCCACCTCATCTACTCAGTCACTCCAAAGCCTGGTGAGGTCTGATAAATCACTCCTGACTCAGCAAAACATTGCCATATGACACTGCAGAGCTGGCACTGTGAATCTTTCCCCATTCCAGCCACCTTCTAGCTGGAAAGAAACCAATACATATTTAAAAAATGTTTGTAAAAGAAAGAGTTGCAGTGTCCTCAGAGTCTTTAGAGGTGCTTAATGGAATAGATGGGCTTTAAAATTTTACAGAGCCTGCACTTGTATCTCTCAGGACCAAAATCCCTGTAAAGATCTGTCTCTTGTGTGTGAATTACTTTACATCCCAAGGAAGACATTTTATTATCCCATGAGAAGGCTTTGGTGATAGATAACAGTGTGGAAATTACAGACTCCACCACCTTGGTCCCTAGGAGGGACCAAGAGGCAGGCAGAGACTTGCCTACAATGCCAGGGACACTGGGCACATTTTAGAGCCCAGTGTTGCCTCCCTGTCCCCCACCAGAACCGGAGACACAGCAGACTCTTCTTCTCCAGCAGAGCTCTGTAGCAGATGTGGCCAAAGCTGCATCCCCTTTGCTATGGATGAATTTGTGCAAGTAGGTTAAACTTTCTGGCCAGACTTGGTTGCATGAACTGTTGCAGTTGGACACTACAGTCTGCCAGGTGCTGCTTCCCTCCCCTTTTTCTACACATTTTGGTTCAGCTGGGCTACATTCACTGATGCATCCAGTTTCCGAGGTGAGGACCTGGAGGAGTTCAACCAGGTGTCCAGCAACCTGAGCAGCTCCAGTGGCATGGACTCCTCAAGGGTCACTGGAGCTGCTCAGTAGGGAAGCACCCCCAGCCTGGGCTACATCTCACTGTGCTGGTCGCCACATGGTTTTCACTACCCAAAAATCTGGGAATGTTTTGTCTAAGGGACAAACCTAGCATTGGATCCTGCCACCAGGACTGTCTCTTGGCACTGTCAGGACTGCTGTCACTGCAGACACAACAACACCAGGCTTTGGGTCTTTGTACAAGTTGAAGTTGATTATGAGCCTCAATGGTATCTCTGTTTACTCCCACCTGGCATTGAAACTGCAAGGCAGTATCCAGAGACCTGCCTATCCCTCTCTGCAGTCATGGACGCAGCCCTGAACCCAGGGTTGTCAACATGGGCAGCTGGGAGAGCTACACTGCTGTCACTCTAGCAGGGTGTCAGAACACTTCTTCCAGTTTTGTCTTGCTTGTCAATGACAGAGAAGCGATTTTCAGGTTTGTCCTCCACTCCCTGACTTGAGGCAGGTTAGGGGGCAGCTTGTCTGGTTGCAACATGCTTCTCTGGGAGCAGGACTACCAGCAGCTCTGTGTGATGAACTACGGTGCCTGTGAAAGCAGATAATCCCTTCCTCCCCCTGCCTCGACTGGAGCATGAAAAGACAGGAAACAGACGGATAAATTCAACAAGCAAAACTGTATGCAAAAGTGCAAATCCACGTGCATGCCCACTGCCCCAGAGCAGTGCATTGCAAGCGTCTTGCTGCCCACAAGCTGCCTCTTGAGTCTCACCTGACCTTGCCAGACACAGATCTACCGGGTGTCAGAGCCAGGCTCTCTGCACCTGGCTGGATCCAGCCGTTCCGCACCAGTCCCTGAGGTCTGTGGTGGTGTTAAATAGCTCCCTTCACCTCCTCTTGGTCTTCTACTTATTCTTCACCCATGTGAAATAAACAGGCAAATCCACCACTCCGCGAGGAGGACTGGTGTCTCTGAACTCACTGCGTGTAGAGTCAACACTGATTCTGTCCTGGCGCTTCCCACGCTTTGACCTTGCAGGTCTAGCCCACAAGTATGTGCTTTAGCCCTGCAGTTTCTGAATAAACACTCCACATTGTGCTGGAGGCATGCAGTTTCCCTTTTCAGAAGAGCCCCTGAATTGTCTGTGTTGGTTTTTGCTAGCCTCTGCAAATAAATAGACATGGCTCTTAGGGAATGCACAGTGATGGGCTGCAGCCACTCTGCCTGCGCCGCTCAAGCCACTGCCCAGGGCTGTGATGCCGGTAACCCCCTGAGGGGAGAACGGGTCCCGGTTATGCACCATGGTCTGCTGGGATAAACTCCCTCTCAGCCCTTGCAGAGAGCTGGGACAGAGTGACCCAAATATATCCTGCCTGCAGCTGGGTTGGCAGGAGCAGGAGCAGAAAACCCCAGGGTGAAGATGAGTAGTGCATTTGTGCTGTTCACCATGGGAGTGTCTGGGGGTTGACAGTCCCACCAAAGCACTTCCCTGTGTTCCAAGGAAGACGTCATATGAAGGTCTGCATAGAAGGACTGGCATCCCCATCCCCCATCTGACCAAGCATGGCTGTTTGATGCTCCTCAATACTACTTCCAACTGCAGCATTAAATCTATCAGCAATGGCTTTGTCAGGCATTACAGTGCTGCGGTGTCCTATGTGGTGGTTCCAGGAAGGTGCAGAACTAGAAGAGGTATGTGGGGATAGATTACATGACCAGCTGGCCAAGCACAGTAGCCACAATGGTGGCACAGCTCCCAGATTCATAGGCTGCCCACTGACACCAGGGAGCTTGCCTGACCATATGATGCACCCCAGATTCCTGCAAATAAGCTGAGTATAGTAGCAAGTCAAAGCAGTTTGATCCCCTGTGGGTGAGCATAGACTTGTCCTTGGAGGGTTTCAGTTCACACTGAAGCACTTTTCAAAGCAACTCTGTGCTTTGCTAAAGCCGATCAGAAATCTCAACCAGTTATTCCCTAGACATACAAACACCTGATGCAGGACTGAACTGAATTCAGGAGGCAAGCCCTGGGTTAGCCAGTGCCCTCTGATCTGTGGCACTGTGAGCAAAGGGAGCCCCCTGCATACCGAAGTTGTACAACTTCATTACAGGTATTTTGTGAGAGGTGAGTTGTGTTCCATCTGGTAGAAGTGGGAGACGACAGAGCAGAGGGACCCTCTAAGGAGTGCTGATGCACACTTGCACTGTTACCTTGGTTGGACTGTACCCTGCCACAATCCCAAAGATGTCCCTGAGACCAGGAGCAAACTAGACCTGAAATTTGTCAGTCAGCTGGAGAGCATTTCTGGGTAATTAGTTCAGTTTGGACATTGCTTTCAAGTGGTGGAGCAGAGATCTGGTGTCTCTCGCACTCAGGATCTACACTCGGGCTTTTTCTATGCTCCCACATGTTATCTGGACTGATTCCTGCTGTGAAAGGCTCTTGAATAAAAAGCTGAATAACATCTAACATCTGTCAGTGCCGTTGATACCATTTTCAGTTTACACCAGCTCTGGAAGTAGTGGTGTTTACTGGGGAGCCAGGGAGTTGTTGTCTTCCATGCTGAAGAAACTTTACTTTCCCTTCACTGAATTGCCTCCTACAGGAAAAACCTGCACTTGTTCAGCACCTTCTTCGCCGGGATCTGTGTGTTTTTTGCTACTCCCACATGGCCTTTCTCACAGGAATGTGGGTGAAATAATACAGTGAGGAACCCTGGTATGTGATGTGGATTTGAAATGAGTGTTCTGACTGTACACTTTTAGTAGTCCTTTGTGGGAACTGGCTTGTGCTGTTTTCCCTCAGCCTCGCATTAAAACGTGCTGTTGAAATAAGATTGTGCATGTCATTTTATTATTCACCATCACTAACTTAAATGTGTAATCAGCACACAGCACACAGGATCAATTAATCCCCTGGTTTTAGGCTCAGGAAAGCTACCAGAAAGCTCAGATATCTTCACATTCCCTGTCTTTCAAAATCCGGATGTCTTGCCTGGTTTTCCTAGAATAACACAGGAAAAAAAAAAGTAAGAGCTCAAAAAAATCCTCCTTGAGTCATACTTTGGCTCCCGTCCAGCCCATGGAATGGAGCTGACTGTTATAAAATTGGCTTGCTCATCTTCCTGTCTAAAAAGCTGAGGGGACTGCAAGCCATCCTGGCCCACAGAGGTCCCTTCCCTGAGTGTGCGGCACTGGTGGTGGGTCTCCAGCCCAACCTGCTCACAGCAGGGCTGTCCCCATTGTGAGGTCATGGTGGCCATGGCTCTGTCTGAGCCCTATTCACCCTCTGCCAAGGATGGAGACCCCCTTACCTCCGTGGTGCACCACACTCCTGGGGAAGGAATTTGCCCCATGTCCAACCTGTACCCTCTGGGGCTGCTGCCTGTGGCTGTTGCCCTGTGTTGCATCACTTGCTACCACCAAGAAGAGTGTGGCTCCATGCAGTTTGCAACCACAGACTGCTGCTAGATCGCCCCCTTAGAAGCCTCTCCTTCCCCAGATTAGCTGGTTGCAGCTCCTCTGTCCTTCCTTGCAGCTTCCCTTGTCAAGCTGGTCATCCCTGTCCTCCTGAAGCCCAGCACACAGTTTGTGTTATTTGCCATGCAAGTGTGCTGCTGACCTGTGTTCAGTCTGATCTTTGCCCTCAGTGCCTTTCTAGCAGGAATGCCTGCTTAGACAGCCAATTCCAAACCTGGACAAAGTCCCTGCCCCAAAGCAACACTTGTGCTTCTCATGAGGTCTCTGTCACCCTTGTTGTCTTGAAGCTTATGGTGGTACCTTTGGCTTGAAGCTCTTCCGAAAGAGCCATGAGGCACATAACTGGGCATCTCCATTCACAGAGGTCTCTTTGAAGGACTTAGCAGTGCTGTTTGACTGTCTAGACAAGAGGCCTAGTCGACCTTTTTACCCATCTAAGTTCAACTCTCCCTTCTCTAATTGCAGGCAGCACAGACAGTGGGACCTTCCCCATCCTCTATCTGGATGTTGCCAGAGTATCTGGTTTGTTGCCAGCTTGCAGGCACTCGTGTTGGAGTGTCTCCCTGCCACGGACTCCTGACCTCACCATTTGGATTTGCTGATCCTGCAGCCACACGGTGGTCTGATTCAGCAAGCTGATCCAATGGATGAATATTCAGCTTTTCTGTGTGTCCCCTGCCAACACAATGAGCTAAATCTCTCATCCTGCAGCTGCACAGTGTCCACTAAATGTGGCGCCATGGATGAGACAGGGAAGCAAGAGCTGGGGATGTGCCTGCACCTATCCGTGGGCACTGCCAGCACAGGAAGCTGAAGTTCACAGGCTCAGCTGACATGAAAAAGTCCTCTTCCACTTTGCTAGCAGGAACATATGTGCTTCCCATCTTGCCATGGCTTTCCCCAGGCATGAGGGAGCCTGAACTATGGCATTTGACATGTGCCCAGTTTCAGATGGCCAAAATTAGACTCCTGCAGGTCTCTGCCAAGGGCATGAGCTTACATTTGCTGTACGCAGAGTTGGCATTCATTGGCGTAGGTGTTCCCATCGGTCCCACAGACAGGCAAGTAGAGGAGGGGGCAGGCCTCCAGACTGACCATGTTTCCACACACTGGCTGGAAAGGAGAAACCACAGCACACATTTCAGTGCCAGCACACCCATCTCTTCCTCTCACAGCACCTGGGCAGGAGCAAGTGCCACTGGCAACCTGGTTTCCTCTGACCTGGACAGGGCAGAGTATACACAGAGTGGGAAAGCAGGGAGGAGAGGACACCACATCCCTCAATTGGACTCACAACCTGGGCTTTGATGTGGGTTTGATGCTGGAACACCAGCACCCATGAGGCTGGAGATGATTGCTAGGAACAGGCTTTCTCCCAGCCACACCAGGCACTAAATCCCATCTCAAGGCATGAACAAGGAAAACCAGAAACCTCTTACCCTTCTCAGGCCATTCCCTTCTTTCAGCTCTGCCCCTAAAACAGAGCAGAGACCCATGAGTGTGGCCCACCTCTGACCGGTGGCAGGAGCATGAAGAATTGACAGGCAACCATGTCCCAAGCAAAGGGAAGGCAGGGTTGTGCAGGGCCCACTCAGGATCCAGATCAGCTGTGTGGGTTTCCTGAGGGGGGATCAGTTTTCTGCATGCCACCCCTACCCTCCCAGCAGCACAGTACACAGCCTCCGTCCGCAGGTGAGCCGGCCGGGACAAAGCTCGGATTGCCTGGTCCCACCATCTAATCCCCCTCCTGATAGGTCTCTCTCCCAGTTTCTGGACCAGGAGCTACACAGAGCATCCAAGACATCCCAGGAAATGTGAACCCACGTGGTGCTGCATGGGGACATGGGGTATCCATAGAGGGCTGAGGCTGGGTGACACTGCACAGTGGGACAACAGTCATCCCCAGGGAGAGCTGCATTCGGTAAGTTCCTTCTCTGCAGTCTGGCAGAGCAGTAGCAACAGTTCACAGCCCATCTGTGTGATCCATGAATGTCCTGGGAGCACGAGGGCTTGCACACAGGCTGCTGCAGGACCTAGGTTTTCCAGAGCCTATGAACAGCTGCTTCCCACCTGAATATGCTGAGCACGTAGTACTACTGCAAAGGCTTGCAGGTCTTCATGGACGTAGGAAGAACAGTAGCTGCCACCCCAGTGTACGTGCTGTCCTCCCAGAACCTGGTTCCTGTTCACATTGTGGGCTGTCCCCTATACCATCCCTCTCTCAAGCGCAAAATGACTGATAAACCAGCCTGTAAGCCTTGCCCAGAACTGCTAATAAGGTGTGGCATGTTTGCTCCAGTCCTTCTTCCCCACCACGCTGCTTCTGTGTTTGCTTGCCCTCTTCACCTCCTCTCCAAACCAGATTTTCTGGGTCTTTCTGCCTTCCTCCCCATTTTTCACCCTTTTATATTTCCCAACCCACCACTGAAGAGCCAGCTGCCAGCGGCAGAGTGGACTTACCACCGGCAGCGACGAGAGTCACCAGCACCACCGCCACCACCAGCAGCAGCTCCCTTGCAGGCATGGCTGGTTCAGGCGCACACGTACCTGCAGCTCGCTCCGCTCATGGCTGCCTTTATAGGGGAGGGCACCAGCTTATCTCAGTGGTGCTGGGAAAAGCAGCATTTTGAGCTGTGTTTGATCTGCGCTGGGAAAAGCTATACTGTGCACCCAGAGGGATCACTTGAATGCTCTCATGCCACTGATAAACTGCCCCAGTGCTACCTGCCAGCTCCTGGTACTGGCACTGGAGGCTGATTTGCAATCCCTTTGCAGTGTAGTCTGCACTGGGCAATGCTGCTCTTCTCCGGTCTCCACAGCCAGTTTACCTCTGGGTGTATCTCATCCAAACCAGCCCTCCAGCTTTGCAGATGCCATCCTTCGTATGTGGCAGGTATCTCCATTACTCAGCTGCCTGACGCACTGGGCAGGACACCAGGAGGGGGATCTCAGACACTCAGGAGACCTGCTGTCACACTGTGGCAAGCTCACCCTGTCCCTAGGTGGGATGGGACTGGCTGGGGGTGCAGAGGGCCTAAAGGGAATTAAATCCAGCTGAGTGGGAGCAGGGAGCTGCAGATGCAGCCGCCACCTCTGCTTCTCTACCCATCATCATGGGTGGTTTGATACCTTGATCTGCTCACCAGCTTGGTCACATTAACAGTTGCAGCTGAGATCAACAGAGAAAAACTATGTCTATCATAAAATTCAGTGTGGTGGAAGGGGCCTGTATGCATGGATACCCATTTTACATATGCAGAGGTAGCACATAGAGCAGGAAGGGGACAGAGAGGCTGGAGAGGATCCTCAGTGGTAAGAGATGCCAACTCTCCAGTGAAGGACTTTTCAGCATCACCACTCTCAAAGACACCAGCTGCTTTGCTTACAAGACTTTATGCTTTACATCAGCCTTTCTGTGTGAGCACCCTTACCCATCTCTTACTGAGAAGCTGAATTTTCCACATCCATCCCCACCTTCCTCTGGTGGATCAAAATCTATTGATAAGAAGACCACAGGGTGCAAAGCTACTGTCGCAACTGAATACCAGTGTTGACCAAAAAGTCCTTTGGGATAGACTTGCTGAGATAAGGTCTGGGCCAGAAGTGACAGAGGGCCTCCTTCATTGCCCCCGGGAGCACAGAGGAGGTGCTGTGTGTGCAAGGGGCAGCTGGGGGTAGGTGTCCTATAGAAACCACCAGCAGGCTGGGAGACCTCCAGACACCCACAGCATTCACATTTGCACTTGCTGAGGAGCTGAGGATGACTGTCTGACATTTCTTCCCCCGAGTCTTACCTGAGGCTTAGGAAGGCTTACACTGGCCCCACCTGGCTGAGACAAGAAGGAACAGCTCGGTGAGCCTCCCCCGTGGAGAGAGGGGTATGGGACTGGGCTGCTTCCACCCTTGCCCTGGGATGGTGCTTCCACCCAACTCAAAAGGGCTGTGACTGGGTTTTGGAAAGTGGGAAGGTGACTGATTCAGGGTTCCCCTTGCAGAACCATTCCTCCACTCTGTCGAGATGGCTTTGCATATGTTTTATATTCCCTCTTCACAGAGTTTACACAGTTCAATAACCTTTGGCTTTTATTATTATTCCACTTTGGAAATCCCTCAACTAAAGTAAATATTTAACTGCATTAGCAGTTGTTCCTGAGGCACATGGGGGCCTGTGGGGCTTGTTTAGTCTAGTATAGGGGAGGCCAAGGGGGGATCTGATAGCAGCCTACAACTGCTAGAAGGGCAGTTGATGGAGCCAACCTCTTCTTGGTAGTGCCAGATGGCAGAATAAAAAGCAACAGGCACAAACTGCAGTCCTGAGATATTCAGATCAGGAGCCAGGAAAGAAACCTTACCCTGGAGGGTGAGCAACCCAGATCAGCAAGGAGAGGGGAGATCTTGATCCTTGGTGGGCCATGTACAAAGCTGCAGATGCCCTGACCAAGCCCTGCTGTGCATGAGGTTTGGTGGGTGAGCCCTGGAGGGCCCTGCCACCAGCATGCTGGGTCCAGGGGACACACCAGCTCTTACCCTGCAGCACATACATATGTATTTCCTTAGGTCTCCACCTCACAAATCTGGTCCCAGTCAACATGCAGCTCATGGACATCACGGGGACATCTCCTGCAAACTGCTCCTACACCAATACTCAGCACAGCTCTGGATGAGGGCTATCATGGGCCTTTACAGTCTTCTTCAATCTTTTTACTACTAAAAACCCCACCCAAATGCTGATCATAATGCCTGTAGTGCTGCCACTGCAGAGAACCATGCTGTGCTGCCCATCTCAAGCATGGCCTGTCTCCTTGGGTTACGCCAGCTGCAGTGCAGGAATGATGGGCTGCAGCCATGCATCTGGGATGTATTCATGTTCCAGATCTTCTCCACAGATGGTGGGTTGCAGGAATTGTCTGTATCCCATCTGTGCTGGAGGCAGCAGGTTGTGCAGTGCTGTGGAAAAGCCATTGGCTGATATGAGGCTTGATCTTCCTTTGCCTGGTTCCTCAGTGGTATTCAAATGCTTCTGCCTTCACAAAGCAAATTAAAATTACATGCTAAGAGATGACAAAGACGAAACCACCTCCTGAAAACTTTTTGTGTCCTTTCCTACTTTTCTGTCAAGCACAGGCTTACAGCCCCTGACAAAAGTCCTGCCTTCTGTCCCCCTTGATGAAGAGGTGGGGAAATTCCTCTTCGGGTGGAACAGGAGGTTTTCTGGTGTGTGCTTGCCCTCATGTTGTCCATGAAGCTCCAGCTACATCTGAGACAGTCATGTATTTGAGCCTGGGCTTTCCTCCTCCACGTTGCAAGCAGCACAAAGAGGAGCACCTTTCTGCTGTCTCTAGGCTCCCAGAAGTACAGCAGGACATGGGGGAGCCATTCCCCATTCCTTGTATCCCAGTCCCTGCTGCCCATGGACTCCCAGCTTCTCCTGGGGCAGGAGTGAGGGTCCTGGCTCTGCTGCCTCCACCCCAAACCCCTGCCAGCTGCAGCTGAGAGAAGGAAAGGAGGGGTGGCTGTGAAAGTCCAGGGCTCGCCTGCAGAGCCAGAGACAGCCTTGCTGCTAGCAAGGCAGAGAAACTCTGCTGGAGATGGCAATGACAAGGAAGGAGACTTCTACTTCCAAAACTGATTTCACGCTTGTTCCCTCATGGCATTGTCCCTGCCTTTGCCCTTGTTCCCACACATGCACCAGCACCCACCCACCTGTGTCCACAATGCCTGCCTGAGGTCACTCATCCCATTGTGAACCTTTATCATGCCTTTGCCTCCCGGATGACCGCTGTGCTGTTTGCAGGCTCTCCATCTGGCTGGGCACCGATGGCAGGGGGCCAAGCTGGATTGCATCACATCACTCTTGCTCCACGTCTACCTGGTGGCCTTATCTGTGGTGTGGCCTTGGTGTCGTCACCGTTCCACCCAGTACCTGCTGTTATCTGTTGCCTTTCCCGGATTTCACAGCTGTTCTCTACCTCCAGGCTCTCTGTGCTCCTTGTACTGATAGTACTCCTGTTCTGGTGCTCTTTCCAGGGCTTTTGCATACCAGCAAATGCCGGGAACCCACAAACACCACAGTACCCCAGGAACAGAGCGGTGCCTTGCTCATGCAGCCCAAGCCCAGAGCCTGCAGTCTATCCTTCCGTTGCATGAGGGAACAAGTCAAAAAGAGGAGGGCAAGTAAGACATGCATTTTCATCCCTAGCTCCCTCCCTGCCCCCAGGTTGATTTTACAGAGACAATGATAGTCTCCATTCTGCCTCTCTGCGCATCTTGAGGTGTCCCCATGAGTGGGAGGGAGAAGGATGGAATTGTTCTTCCCTTTTGCATGCAAAAAAAGCAGAGAGGCAGGTGAACAGAGGTCTTCCTTTGGATATTCAGGGAAGCCAAAACCTCTCATCTGAGGTCTCACTGAGAAACTGGGGCAGGGATCAGCCATCACCACTTCCTAGCAGTTTCACCACAATTTCTGGATCCAGACCGTACTTTTGTCTCCCTCCCTTTTCTCTATATTACTGTGGGGAAGTACTTCCACGTGGCAGGCAGTGAGTAATGCACGTTATTTCTTTGATGATTCAAAAATTTCCCAGTGACACCTTCAGCTGTGAGAGGGCAGTACTGGGTGTGTTCATTGACGAATCCTCCTGCCTGCTGGCACTCCCACCAGCGGAGAAGACAGGGCTAAGGTGTCACTGAACTGGAGAAAATAAGGGCTTTGCACCAAGCCAGGCTGTGCGCTGGATCTTGGAGGTGCAGTGTGCTGTGGGAAGCATCCACTGCACACCCTGTTTCTCTGCTTCACCTGCACTGTAGCTGGGCAGCAATTGCTGCTTCTCACCCCGGGCCAAGGACACCTGCCTCTTCTCTCCCTTGGCTTTGCCTCTGCCTGTTTGGGCCTCTCAACTTCCAGACACGCTCTGAATGCACCTGCAGTCTGCAAATGTCTTGTGGCTCCTTGGCAGCTTAAGGACCTTCTTTTCCCACGTGCTCCCACATGAAGGGCAGCTGTCCAGATCCTCCGTGCAGCAGATATAACAGCAGAAAACCACTGATTTACTTTTTCCCCAGTGGATGCTCAGAACGGGGTAAACCAAGCCACTGTGTTTGCATGAGGGAGGGGATCAGGCTGTGTGCCTGGCCGGGATAGACAAAGCTCCGAGCGAGCCAGGCTGGGATGGCTACAGGACTGTGCCCTCCAAGTCTGAGCTGACACAGTTAACCTGGGTGCTGGCAGCAGGGGTAGGTATATCAGCTGTCCCAAGCATACCAATGTTTACTCTTGCTTATCTGGGAACTTGCACCCACTGTAATTTCCCAAAAAATCAGACTTCGGAATCTCTTTCTCCCTAGAGTTTGTTTCTGGATGAACAAACCTATACTGGGCCTCAGTCTTCTGTACCACCTTCTTTCTCAGCGCTGCTGATTACAGCTTGTGTAGGACTGAATGCTGTCATCATTCTGCATATAGCACCATGCTGGAGGAAAATGCTTTCCCCTTCAAAGTGACAGCTGCTCTTGGCAAGTATTTGTGGAGGAGGTCCCTTGGCTTTTGCAGAAAAGGGCTGGTTTTCACAGTCTGACAGTTGCTAAAGCTTCCGCAGCTACCCCAGGATGAATTAATGTAAAGAGGGATGCAGTGTAAAGGAATCAGGGGAATCTTTGTGCTGCTCCGTGCGTTGAAAGGACATTGTTCAGTGACACTGCATTTGCTTGGATCTTTGGGAGCAGGGTCACCCAGTCATGCCTGGCCAACTTTCCACATTGCTGCTGGTAACGTTCGCACTTGTCTCCACTTTCTTCTACACCTCCAGGGGTGCAGCATCCACCTGAAGAAAATTCAAGGAGTGAAATGCTCTCCAGTGCTCTGTTAATTCACTGAATGTGCAGGCACACACACTGCACAGCACTTCCCTTTTAGCTAAATTGCCAGAGAAGGAAGAAGCAGGTCTCACGTATAGGTACTAAAAGCAGGACTGTGTGTACTTGAGGTTGCCTACTATTTCTGATTTCAGAGCCCACCTACTGTGCAGGTATAATTTTTTCCAAATTATCTATTAACTACTTGGATATGCATAAATTAACACCAGGAGGTAGCCACAACAAATATTGTAGAACAGAAGGACACCATGACCCCCAGTGAAAACCATCCTGTTTCTTCCAGCACACTCTGGAAGCTTTTGGTTTTTCTTCTTCTTAAAACTTGCAGAGTGGACTTTGCAGTTTGCAGGGCAGAGTTCTCTCTAAGATATCTCATTTATGGTGAAAGAGCAATATCCTTAGTTAAGTCACATCTTTCCTCTGTTTTTTTATTCTCACACTATCACCATCTACATCTGTCCTGGTGGATCACAGCAGAACTAGAAGCATTGCAAGCAGTTTGCTTTTGAGTATGCCAGATGCTAATGCAAAGCTTCTCCTTTGTGAACCTGTTAGGCAAAATGAGCTCAACAGTGGCACCAAACCACATTTCTGTGCATAACCTTCATCCCAGATTCTGCTCTGGAAAATACACTGTTCAAGGGCCCAGCCAGGTCCTGGCATCTCTGGACAGATGTTATTCTTGCTATTGTCTATCCCAGGAGGCAAAGCAGTGCATAAAGAAATGCATTGCTGATAATGACAAACACAAAGCCTAAGCATGGATTTATGTAATGCATTTATGTTTAAATTGCTGTAACACATGATTCTGTCTGTAAGTTATAGGAAATACTACAGCAGGAGCCACCCAAACGCAAGGATCTGGACAAGTGCAGCAGTGACCTAACCTGAGCTGGTTTTGGAGACAGATTTTGGCAAGGCCCATTTAACCTTATTTTGGTAGCTAGAATGGGTTGTGTATGCACCGTAACTTGGGCTGAGCCACAATGTCTAGCTATAAAAAAAGGAACAGATAAAGGAACCATTCAGATTAAAAATGCCCAAGACTGTAACTAAGAAATGGTGGAAGTTTCTCTTCACTTAGATGAATGTAACTGCAGGTAGAATATGGCTTCATGCCTGGCGATGAGCTTCTCTGAAGATGAAGCTGTTTTTTTCTGTTGTACTACTCAACAGACACACAACTGAAGCCTTGCAGGCTCCTCCCAGTACTCTGACATGCCTGACTGTATGCCTCTTGCAGAGGATTATCCTGCTGTTTGGCACCCTTCCCAAATTGTGGCACTGTGCAAAACCACCCGACAAAACTGATTCACTGTTGGCAACAGAAATTAAAGGGAAACAGTGCAAAAAGACTTACAGGTTTGTAAGATGATGTCAAATGTGAGTCTCACACTCTGCCAAGCTGGACCATTTTCAAGCCTATATTTCAAGCAATGAGCATTGCAGATTGTAGACACAGCTTGTTGCCTGGTCTCTCATAAGTCTTCTTTCCATGGAGACAGTGCTGTCCCTGATTTGACTCTTCCGGGCTTTCAGCAAAGGGCAGATGGATGTTGCTATTGCATCTCCAGAGCTTTCATCCTCTCTTCCCTTGTTACTCTGCTGTCTGCCTTGTCTGCTACCTGGCCCTCCAGCTGAAATCAGTTCTTACCAACCCTCCTCCTAAGCCAGCCATTTGGCAGAAGACCTCTGCAGCCCACAGAGCAGCAAGTGGTGGCCTCACAGAGCAGGACAGCAAGAGCAGGAGGCTGTTCTGGGACACTCATGGCTCTGAAGCAGGGTGACCTGCAGGCAGCACAGAGCCAGGCCCTTGCCTCTGGCCTTTGCCCTGCAGAAATGCACAGCTCCAAATCACTGCCACAATGGTGCTGGAAAAAAACAGAGGAATGTGCCTGTCTGGTGTGGTGCTGCACACCAGTGATGCTCTCCCACCCAGACACTTAGCATGGCCCAGAGTGAGGGGGAAGACAGGGAGAGAGAGAGACAGAC
>VZTO01003064.1:334003-391971 GCA_013400615.1 Syrrhaptes paradoxus | reverse complement strand
CCTCTGCTTAATCCACGACACAAATCCAATAATTTTAATCCATTGAATTAGGATTACTTTACAAAAAATTTTTCTAGTTTATTTTTTTTTGAATATAGACAGTGAGTCCCCCAAACATCATAGCTTATATTGACATACTGCCTCCTCTTGACGGTGTATTGTTGCTTGTTGTCTTTGTCCTACCATGAAATTCAGAGTCTGTTGACTAAATTAATGCAAGATCCCTTGTAACTGCTGTAGAAATATGTAAATTTAGACAGAGTCGGCTTCTAGTAATCCACTTAGCATAGTTTGTTGAAGCACAAAGTTTACAGTTAAGCTGGAAGGGCTTAGAGATGAATCAAGACAAACAAAACACATGAAACATTCAACACTATGAGAACGTATGGGGTTTCTAAACCAAACCATATTGAGCTGATATTACCATCACGATACCTTCATTGGTTGTGCCTTACTGCTCAGGGTTGGCTCAGTGGAGCAAATCCCTTGGTAACGTTGTTTGTTTGTTAAATGAGCTGTCCTAGAGTAGGAAGGGACAAGATAGTGTCAGAGAAACAGTGACTCACTTATTCTTTGAGAAGCCTTTGTCAACATTCTTTTGGGATTGATGAAGTGGATGCTTCTCAATATGAGCTATTAAATGTCCTGGCTGGCCTTTCACCAGCAAAAGGCTTGAAGAGAGCAAAGTGTGAGTGAAGAAGGGCTCAGCAAGCTAAAGCAAGATGAGATTTGTAGGTGGAATTAGGGTTTTGGCAGTGTGAAAAAAAGCCTGGGAGAAAAGCTGGTGGGAGCTTGCCTTGGAGGAGATCTCAGAGAAGAGAGGAGAAAGGGACCTCTTCCTCCTGTAGGAAGGAGAATCTGGGGCTGGGTTTGAAAGAGGAGAGAGAGCCTGAGGAAGGGAAAGTATGAGTAAGAAGGTTTTTCAGGAGAGAGAAATATTCAGGAAATGGAAGAAGACGGCAAGTAATTTTGAGACTGAAGTACTGAAGCTGGAGTGGTTTGAAAGAAAGTAGCAGTCAGGTAAAAATGGGAGAGAGTACGTGTCTTGGTGAAGACAAGGAGCTGGGAAGAAGCATATTTGTGATCCTCAACAGAAGACTTTTATATAGAGAGAAAGAGAGAGACTTGTGGAAAGCACGGGAAATGTAATGGGTTTGGAAGTGCTGATGAGAGACAAGGAATTTTAGGGAGTTAAAGTAATACAGAGAGAGGAGGAAGAGGCTTACAGCTCAGAGGCAAGATGGGCTTGCAGAATAGCAGGACAGAATATGAGTGTTGCAGCAGAGACAGGATCATCCAGGGAGCAGAATGGGAGGAGCAAATCCTGAAGGGGTAATAAACCAGGCATAACAGGAAGAGCAAAATAGCAGGGTTCAGAGGAAGACCTCCAGGGGAAGTGGTGGAGTCACCATCCCTGGAGGTGTTCAAGAAACATGTAGATGTGGTGCTTAGGGACATGGTTTAGTGAGTTGGGTGGTGTTGGGTTGGAGTTGATGATCCTTGAGGTCTTTTCCAACCTTAATGATTCTATGATTAAGATGAGTTTTTAGGGGAGAGGACAGGATACACTCCTCCTCACTAGCACTTTATTGTCTTCCACCATCCTATTGATAACTGTTTTTCCTGTTATCTTCCATGTCTGTTCCTACTTTTGCCAGTTTCTCCATCCATCCATCCATCCATCCATCCACCCATCCATCCTCACTCATCAGGAAGAGCAGAAGACACCTTTCCTGTGTCATGCTGACCTCAGGTTGAATCCCGCAGATATTTGGGGCAGATGGTTAGTTGCAGAATTGACTTCTGGTATACTATAGATGAAACATTCTGCTTTCCTTTTGCCCATGCTGTATTGCCTATGGTTTACTTCCTGGAAAAAAGTCTCTATTTGCCTCTTTACTTGAGACAGGTGTTTCTCTTCCAAACAATGCTGGATTTTTTAATTCATTTCATTAGAATTTCTTTCGCAAGCAGCTGGAAATCCTTCTGTGTTGGGGGAGACTTCATAGGCCACTGGGAAATGCAATAAAAGAGACTATTTGTATAGAATGATCAATAAATTTGAATGCAATTGCAGCTAGTGAGAGGAAACTGTAACGTGACTGTTATGTAAAGAAACTCACGTAAGAAGAGGCAAAGGCTAAATTGGACCACTGAGAGAGAACAATACTTACACTGGAAAATCCCACTAATATCTGTTTCTAGAAAAGCCTGTGCAACACAAAGTAATCATAACTGATCAAAACTAAAGGGACCTACAGTGACATTGCAAAAGTTAAAAGGAGAGTTAGACGTTAGTGCTGTAGATGCAGGAAGGGATTTTGAGAGAGTTTATGAAGATCAAGATTCAAGGAGGTCAAGAAGCTGATGATCCCAGAGGGACAAATACTGCTATTTGCAGCCAGTTTGCAGACTGGGCTCTTACTGATCCTGAAAAAGTGAATTACAGTTATGGGAAGCAGTAGCTAAAGATACGGGATATTAGGTGTTTTGGGAAGATGGTACTGAATCCCTCAAATCCTCAAGGTTGTTATACAAATGAATCAAAATGTGTTCGAAACAGGCGCTGGAAACCCCTAAATCTTTGTGTGTGTGTGTTTCTGTGTGAGTGCGTGGCTTTTGGGTTTGCTTTTTTTTTTTTTTTTTTAACAACAGCATATCAGCAAGAATAGAGCACAGCTGCAGTTGTTCAGTGTTTGACAGATACCAGCTATGGCTATAGCAGAGCCAACTGAGGCTTTGAAACAGGATGTGGAAAGTTCAACATACAAATGAAGAGGGAGATGAAGGTGAAAATCAGAAACTTGAGTAGAAGACTGCAGAAGTGAAAGCTGACACATGCTACAGCTTCTGATGCCCTGGCAGAGAAAGCTGAGAAATGCTGAGACATGTCAAAGCAGCAGGTGAGTAATTTGGCAGTTACTGGAGAGTATGTGGAGGTGTCCTGGTTTTGGCTGTGAAAAAGTTAACAGTCTTCACAGTAGCTACTGTGAGGCTGTGTTTTGGATCTGTGCTGAGAAGGCTGATCACACACTGATGTTTATAGTTGCTGCCAGGACAGTCAAAGACTTTCTGGCTTCTTTACTGTGCCAGTGTCTGCAAGTGCAGGAGAAGATGGGAGGGAGCACAGTCCAGTTACTAGCCTAGGATTTAACCTTAGGTTTAGGACTGAGAGAAAAATTGGCCAATGACATATTCCATATCATGCATGTCATGCCCGGTATATAGATGAGGCTCTGCCCAGAAGCTCCCTCTCTCTCGGGATTGTCTTTCACTCTCCTGGTCAGTTATTGTTCTCTTGGACTCTCAGGCTCTTTTCCACGATTGCAGTTTTGACTCTCTCTCTATTCCTGGATGATGAGCTGGGAATGGGCTGACCCTTGGTCATCAGGTGGTGAGCAGTTTCACTGTGTATCACTCATTTGTATATTTGTATGTTTGTATATTTGTATATATTACTATTATTATTATTATTATTACTTTTTTTCAATTTTATTGTAGTTTAGTTATTAAATTGTTCTTATTTCAGCCCATGAGTCCCTTTTCCCTTTACTCCTTTAATTCTTTCCCATCCCTGAGTGGGGGGAGAGTGAGCGAGTTGCTGTCTGGTGTTTGCTTCCAGCCGAGCAGGTCAAAACCACAACAGGAGAATGGAAAGTTCACAGAGGCTGCTACAAGATAGAAGTGCTAGAAAGTAAAGGCTAGGAAATGGATGTTTGTCAAGAAATACCTCCTTAACTAGTGAGACAGAACTCACACCATTATTATCCTGCTCCCTCGGTCAGATAATCCTGACTTGAAAGTAATTCATCCATAGCCACTCTTGCACTCAGAATCCACTCATATAAGAATGAACTTGTAACACATCACAGTGAACATCCTGTGGATACTCCGAAGTAGCAACAGCTCCTGAGAAATGATAGAAAAAACTGTAAGAGTGTCCTTGTCAGTAATGCCAAGGAAGGACCTCAGGAAGTTGCTGAGCTTGGTGGAGAATGAATTCTGTGTGAAGGCAATGTATTTGATTCTGTCCGATCCCACTCTAGAAACAGGAATAAATACACAGTATTTAAACCTTCTCACGAGCTTTTTTTGTCCCGGTGGGATCAAATATAAAATATAATGGCTAAAGCTGTTCAGAGAATGCAGAGCAAATGTAGTTTTTCATCAAAGAGGAATAAACCAGAAGTCACTCTGTATATAGAGGCAAAAAAGAAAGTTGATGTATTACTTTATTAGATTATTTATTAAGCAATTTGTTATTTTAGTTATTGACAACTGATTCATTAGTTATTAGTATATGTTTTGTACAGTGAAAAAAAAGTTTATTGGGAGTTAAAAAATAAGGAATTTAAAACCTAGAAATTAGTCAATGCATTACACCTGATTAAACTTTTTAGGTTTCCACAGAGAACAGCCTTAGCAGACTCTGTATTCCTTCTTAGAGAAAGAATTTTTTGCAAGATGAAGTGCTTCCAGTAATGTCTGAAGCCTATGAAGAAGAAAATCAGGTAACAGATGGAAAAGTACTTGCATGTAGTTGCACTTAATGTTAAGATCAGAAAGGAAATAAAATGGTCTCCCCACAACTAAGCCTCATTGCCTAACAAAAAACAAGGAGAATCCATCTGCCACCAACCAGAGGCTGAGCCAGACTCAGAATAGGTGTTTGTAAGTCCAGTGAGATGGGAAATGAAATTAGTGAATAGGGAAATAAAATTAGTCTTTCCAGCAGCACAAATGTGTATGAAATGTCTGACTCTGCCAGGCTCATGTAGCACTTCTGTGGGCTTCAAATGGGGGAGTGCAGGATTGTTAGGTACTTGCTATAGCTCCAATGTAATGATTATCTAATTTACCTCTAGATCCATCAGCATATATTTATTTGACACTAGTTGACCAAAAAAGTGAGTATTAAAGCAGAGCATGCTTGAAAAGGGATGACAACAGCTCCTGTATCACATTTTTTAAGGCTCAGTAGATGCGTGCAGAAGTAATTGCGTTCCCTAGCAGCCCATCCTACTACGGCTCTTAAGTCCGTCCACCAGCTGAGCCACAAAGGTATTAGAGACTTTGATCTCCTCTAATTCTGCTGCAGGCATGACAGAGCAGCACCCTCCCTCCTCAGTGCCCTGAAGCAATGGTGACTTAATCTGGAAGTTTTCATCAGGATGACAAATGTTGGCTGAATATAGCAGTGGAATCTGGCAAATTCGTAAGTAATTGGAAGCATCAGAACATGTTTAATAATGTGCGGTTTTGCAGATTATGTATAATGTGAAAACCTGACAAAATGCAAGTTGCCATGACAGCTTTGTCACAAAAACTGAGCGCACTTTTATATGGAAATGATGACAGAAGTGATACATGATTTTTAAAGAAAATCAGTAGATGAGATGGTAGGTGGGGGCAGGGAGGAAATTTGGCATCCCAAAAGGGAAAATGTTACAAAATGGAGGGAAGGAGAGATTTGGGATGCTGGGGAGGATGTCAGCTTGGGGCCTCTGTGGGCTGGAGGGACTAGTGGGTGGAGAAGCAGCAAAGCGAGGGTCCAGGAGCAGAGGTTATTGGTGGACATCAATCATTCTCAGCAAGAGGACATAGAAAAAGACTTTAAAGCTGTTCAGAATGCGAGTGGCAAGACATCCAGTTAAGATGCATAAAAATAGTTGTTAGAGCACTGTGTGCCAGGTCAATATGTGAAAAAAAGTTCCTGTGTATTATACAGCACCTTAGCACCACGGTTCCAAGCAGGATGTAGAGAAGCCCAGCATGGGGATGGCAAGGGAGGAAAGTATTTGGGTTCATAAACCATAAGATGCTGTGACAAGGCAAAATAATAAATGTGAACTGATGGAGGAAAAAGGAGTCCTCAGGGGTCCACTCTGCTCAGGAAGAGGGTGGGTTCAAAAGGACAGGACTCATCACCATGCCTATGGCAGTGCCGGATAGGCTGCGTATTTGCAGACACCATGGAGGTGTTTTCCAGGCTGTGGCACACAGGTTTATGACCTCCACAGATACGGGCAGGAACACACGATGGAGTTTGGGAAGGCCTGGATGCCTTATGTTCACAGAGAGGTGGTGCCTGGCGATGCTGCTTTAAGGCACTGGAGGGTGCATTGGTGGCAAGTGATTTTCCTTGGGTGAACAGCCCCTGGACTGCACATTACAGGCATGGCAGGTGGTGGAGGCAGAGCGATGCCTGGGCTGCAAAGGTTGAAGAATCATAGAATCACAGAATCATTAAGGTTGGAAAAGACCTCAAGGATCATCAAGTCCAACACCACCTATCTCACTAACCCATGTCCCGAAGCACAGCATCTACACATTTCTTGAACACACAAAGGTTGAAGAAGGCAAGAACAAGGTAACCTGTGGTATAGGGCATGTCCAGTGCATGGTAAAAGCCCGCTGGCATGACTGACAAGGGTTTTATTTAGCAACCAAACAAGTAACCCAAGCAGGAGACAATGAGTCCTTGGTCACAAGTCCCGCAACATTCAGCTGATGACCTTTTCCTATTGCTACTCTGGAAGTTGTGGGTCAGCAGACCTGAGTTCTCCTTCCTTTCCAGTCAGATATGATGAGCTAATGAGATAATAGCTAGAGATAATAGCCTAAGGAGTCCATGTGTCCACAGAGACAGATTTGCCAGGAAATTCTTGGTTAGAGCTACACCATACATGATCAGAGTAGCTACTGTACACAAGTATTCAGTAAGCTTTTTCTAATAAAATTACATTATAATACTGCTGGGCATTCTCAAGCATAAAGCTGTAGGGCTTAGAAAGAAATGTAAAGTAATGTATGGAAAGCACAGATCTTGAATCCCTGGAAGGGATTTGGAAGCTCCAAAATACTGAGAATTACTATGAGAGCTTGTTGGACAGTTAGAAAGAAACACGAATGAATGTTGGCAAAGTTTCAGAAGGCTCATGTGTAAAGTGGACCGCAGAGGTGAGGATGCAGAAAACTCACAAAGAAAAGGTACACTCTGAAAGTTATCTGAAACTGATGTGAACTAGTAATGATTTTTATTAACAAAAAAAAAAAAAAAGTGGAAAAATTAGGGAAATTAAGGATTTAAAGAAAGTAGCTACTGTTAATATATCAAAGGGTTGGGATGTCAAGCAGGAACTGATCCCAGAGGAAACCCCTGGGATTGATCCCAGAGGACTGTGCTCCTGCTGTCAGATTGTACTTGTGGGTTACTTTATGTAATCAATTAAAATGTTCCCCAGAACTCATTTACATGGTGAACTTTATTCCAAAACCTGTCCCTTCCTGCTCTTGAAATAGCAACCTACAGCCTTGCCAAAGCATAGTTTACTCTCTAAGGCCAAGTTCACCCAACTTTATCCTCCAGTTGCCGCTGGCTGTTTCACCTCCAAAGAAGTCCAGTGTGCTGGTATCCACTTATTATATCCATCATGACCCTCCTGTCCTGTGACTGCAATGTCTACACCTAACTACACAAAACCTTAGTGCATCAGGACATAAAACATAGCTGGAGAGTGTTTGGAGAGAAATTTCCCTAGAGGGGCTCTATCAGCCTTGGGTCTTGTCCATGCTGTCTGTCTCATCAGTTGTTAACCATGTTTTGAGGGAGAGCATGCCTTGAAATAACCTCTTTGCTCCTCTGGGACAAGCAGAAACTGCCTGGTGATTCCTTGGTGGTTCATCCATTAATGGAGAAAACATGACCTGGCCAGTAAAAAAATCTGACCAAAGCTCACTAAGGTCTGTTTGTAAACTAGCAGCTACCAACAAAGGGACCTAGGCAAAGTAACTGTTCAGGGTACATTTTTTACGCTGGCAGCATGGATTTAGCTGCTTTTCCTGAGTTTGTGGTTCTGAGAAAGAAACGAAGAGCAGCCTGAGATTTATATTTAGTGTTATTTGTGTGGAGACTCTTTCTGGAGTCTTGTAGTGGCTTAACAGATGGAGCCAGGGCAGAGATTCATATTGTGATGCTTATTTATTAATATAGCTTTTCCTGAGACAGGGGAATGTTTTTGTGAGAAACATTTTTGTAAGAAACCTTTTCCCCTTCCCCGGAATGGAAAAAGAATGGCATCTGGACATCTCCTGTTCAGCTGCACTTGGGATGGATATTTTCCCCAGCCGTGCGTTTCTGGATCTCATGATGATCTGGTTGCTTAGAAGTAGCTCCAGTAGCCAGTTTCTTTTTCCCACAGAAAACAGTTTGAGTAAAACAGCAGTTCTGTTGTATGTCAGTGCCCTGTTCCTTTCTTGATCTCAAGAAACTTCTGCTCTTATACATCTACCCCCAAAAATATAGAAAAACACAGAAGAGTAAAAATTTACCAGAGGCGGTTCTTGCTCAATAATAGGCTGTTGTTGACTCAGTAAAGAAATGGTTTTGAAGTATTAGGAGTAAGACAGACAGGCAAGGGATCCAATTATTATGTTTATTTCTTAATGCCTGTTTTACTGAGAGGCAGAAAAAAGGAGCATTGCTGGAGGAGCCGCTGTGAACTATCCCTTCCATTCCTCAGTCCCTGTGAAAAAGATGGAAATGTCCTCTTTGGCTCTTTTCCCTAGGCAAACATTCCTCCTTCTGACTGAAATTCTGCATCAGTGAGGTTTAAAATAAGCCAGAGGGGCAAAGGCCCAGAGTCAGGGGAAAATGGAAGAGTAGGGAATAGGGAAGGAAGGACTTGACAGAGAGGTTGCATTTATGGGAAAGATCAGTTGAAAGACAAACCTGGAAAATGTTGACATTTTGCTCCCCTTGGGGTCTAATTTACCAACTTCGTACACCTGTAGATTAATCGGGAGCACGGTATCTGGCAGTTCGCACAGAACACAAATCCTGAACTAATGACAGGGCCAATGGCTTGACTTCTCTTTGCAAAGATAAGCAACAACCAGTTTACCAGCCCCTCCCCAATTTCTGACCTGTGGAATGGTGTCATTTTGGCATTCAATGCCAAGAGAACTGGCAGGACTCAGGGAACATAGAAATGCCCTTTAGTCATTATTTCTTCACACTGCCTTGTGCTGTGCATCCTCTGTTGAGGCTATGGGCCAGCATGGCCCCAGATCTGCTCTTAAGCCTTTGAGAACACAGATCCTGATGCATAAAACTCAATAACAAACCAATTCTGTGGTTGGCAGATAACACTTGTTGAGTTGGCATGTAGCAAAACAAAGGTGCAGCAGTGTGGGAGCCCAGCTGGCTCCATCCCGCTGCAGCTTACAGTTGACACTAATGGAAAGCTTTTAATTAGTACAAAAAACTCTGGGGGCCAGTTCTCCTCAGTTACTTGTTCCAGCCAGACACGTTGTGTACCTTTACACACAGAGTTCCTTGGATTGGTGCTGACTTCAGACACTGCCTAATATGAGCCTCTTACCCTAGTCTGATTTTTCTCTCCCATTTTTTCACAGAGGAAGAGAAGGGGACAGGCAATGACAGAAACTGTACAATGCGAGAAAACCAGCAGCTTCTCCTTCCCGCCATATGCAAGGTTTCCCAGGTGCACTTTTTCTTCTCTCAGTGTGCTCAGCAGCTGAGTCTCAGAAGCGGTGACAAAGCATTTGAAGAGCCAATTGTACGTGAAGAAGTGTTTATGTATTTCCTTGCTATCGGCTATATAACAGTGTATTTCCAAGTGTGGCCAACTGCCTGGAAATCAGCAATGAGCTGGGAAAGTGGGGAGACTAATACCAGGCTGATGAGAGAACGGTCTCTGAGTTAGCCCCAGCCACTGAATTATCCTTCACCCTCAGATTTCCCCTTCCTTCAGTCCCTGTAGCCAGGGGGACACAAAATTGTGCGTTTCCCTCTGTGTGTAGAGAGGCAGCCATGGCTGATTCTGCCAGATCAACCCTGCGCTATGATTATCTTTGCTTTTTCAACACTGAGGCTAAATTGCTCACATTTCTTTTCCTTTTTTTTTTCCTTTTTTTTTTTTTTTTTTTTCTTTTTTTTTTTTTTTTCCCCAGGAATCCACACATTTAATTCAGGGAAGGATGAGTGCTGAACTAGGGTCTCCTTCCTGCTCCCTCCCACCTTGCCCTCTGATGTATCCATTTCCCCTGCTGCTCCCACTACCCATGTGTCTTCCATTGCCTCTCTTGTCCCCTTTTCTCTCTGCTGCATATTGCTATTTATGGATACGGTCACCCTAAAGACAAGCAGCATGTTTGGAAAAAGAGAAGGTGCCTCGGCTTTCCCAGCCTGGCTTGTCATGCCATGTTGTTTGTGCATTTTGTCCCTTAATTCCCTTCTCTGCATGGAAAGTCTGTTGTAAAATGCCTCCCACAGAAGAAACCAAGTGAGCTGTCATCTGCAGTGTCTCTCTCCAGCTCCCTGTTTTCCCCAAAAACTTGTAGGGCTCCAGAGAGGTTTGAAATGGTTTTCCCTCCTTTTCAAATGTGATTGAAGTGGGTTGATAGCCTCCAAAAATGTCACAGAATCATTAAGGTTGGAAAAGACCTCAAGGATCATCAAGTCCAACCATCAACCCACACCACCTAACCCACTAACCCATGTCCCTAAGCACCACATCTACACGTTTCTTGAACCCCTCCAGGGATGGTGACTCCACCACTTCCCTGGGCAGCCTGTTCCAATGCCTCATCACTCTTGCAGTGAAGAAATTTTTCCTAATATCCAGCCTAAACATCGCCTGGTGCAACTTGAGGCCATTTCATCTTGTCCCATCACTTGTTGCTTTAGAGCAGAGCCCAGCACCCACCTCACTGCACCCTCCTTTCAGGCAGTTGTAGAGAGTGATGAGGTCTCCTCTCAGCCTCCTCTTCTCCAGACTAAACCCCCCCAGCTCCCTCAGGGTTACCAGGAACCATTAAGCAGTGGCTCATCCCCAGACGAGCACGTTCCTCATCAAATTAGCATGACTGTTGGTGACAAGTGCTAGCCTGGCACCATCTGAGATGAAATATGGTTAGGCAGGGAGCTGGGTATGCCCTGACACGTGCACTGACGAGCAGTGAGAAAAGCCGCTTCCTCAGCTCTTGTCGTTGTGGTGGAAATCCAGGAGAATCTGCAGGCCTCTTGAAGGAAGATGCGAACTACAGAAAAAGAGAAACTGAGTGGAATTTACATTTGGGCTTCTGTGAGAAGAACACATAAAGAGTTGGACTGGGACTGTAGCTGGCAGACAGCAGTGGACTGTGCTTATTATTACCAGAGCAGGCATCCCACCCACAGGCAGTGGCCTCCTGCCCAACAGAGCCAACGCAGGATTGCCATGCCTCAGCGTAGCTACAAGCACTATGGTGTGTGTGCCACTTCACACGTAAAGCTGCTCCTGTGATTAGATGACTTGTTGGGTCCAAAGCTTGGAAGCCAAAGAAGCCACCAGAAGGGAAGAAGGTCCTGGGGTGCCAAAGGCCCCAGTATCATGGTCCTTGGAGTTGTCCCTAGATTGTTGTCACTTTGCTGCTGTGTTGAAAATAACAAGAGTGGTTACTTATGTCCCAAATAACTGTGAAGGATTTCATTCATACTCGTTAGCTCGGATTTTTTTTTTTTTTAATACGGAATTAAAACTATCTGCAGGGTTAAAGCTGCTGTCATAAGTTTTAGCGGATGTGAAATTTCAGTATTAAGAAGCTCAGCATTTTAAATTAATCTAAAAAGATGAGCAATATGTTAATTTGGGAAAAAATACCAACTGTCTGGAAAAAATAAAAATAAGAGGGAAAATAAACCTACTGGTTAATTTAGGGTTTGTTTTTTTTTTTTTTAAGCCAGAACTAATTAACATGTTTTGAATTTATTTGTCTGGGTTGTCATGCTTTTTGGGAAGACACACTAGAAGTGCTTGGTGTAGGGAAACGTAAGCAGCTGCCCTCTCATTTCTTCTTTCTGTGAATATTAAAGGGTTACTTGGAGACACGGTGCAGCTGTCAGCGCCATGGCCAGCAACAGGGCTGCTGGGTCCTTTCTGTGGCCTCAGGCATGAGTAACACTTGCAGCTTTTGAAGAAGGAGAAAGTGGCTGTGGTGGTACATCAGCACTGTAATGTTTTACTTCTAGCACAAGTTTCAGTGAGAAAAGGAAGGATGCAGAAAATGGGAAGACAAAGAGGCTGTCATTGGGTTTCACCAATCTGTAAGGAAATAAATGCATCTGGCTTATTTAGTTAAAAAAAAAAACCCACGAAACAACACAGGGTAAGAGAAGGGAATTACGATCAGGGGCAGGACATGGGAGTAACACGGGGGTGCTGGCATGGGAACAGGGAAGTCCTTAGCTCACATAGAGTTAGCGCAGTGATGCTCGGCTTCTACAGGTTGGGTGTTAGGATCTAGCTGTGAAGTAGGTGGCTGAGGTTTAAAATAGGAGCCTGACATATGGCTACGGGGAAAGGGAAGGGAATCTGGCCACATCAGCTCTATGCCGCTGATACCATGAGTTCTTTTAAAGACAGAGAGTAATTCAGCTTAAGGGGCTGAGACAGAAGATTGTGGCCTTCACACGACTTGACTGAAGCAGAAAACAATTTTAAAAAATGACAACACTTTTTATAAGCAAGAGTGCCTGTAAGTCCCCAGGGACTTTGAGGATCAGTCTCTGCAATCCTCTCTATTAGAGACTGCCTTAGAAGTTTGAAGCGGTAAATACAAGGCAGGCACAGATACGATGAAGACAGAAATGATCGATTTACAGGATTCAGATATCCATAAGTTTCTCTTAAAGTTAGAATAAAAGGAAATAATTAATTCTACAGTCACTACACGGGTTTTCCTGTCTGGGAATAAATCCCAGGTCTTCCCGGCAGCCAGGAACCAGCCGCACAGCTGTGCTGCTGCAAGGGGCCAGGAGCCTGTGGAGGCAGAGATGAAAGCGCGGACACTGAGCTCTGCTAGTGCTGGAAGGGTTGGGCAACGTAAAGTGTTCATAAAAGGAAAAACACCAGGTTGGGCCTGACTTCTGTCCTGGGGTAGGAGAGATCTTTGCTAAACCCCTCCTTTGGGCAAGTTAACTCTGAGTCACGCATATAAGAGATAAAACATGGGATTTTATATCATGTACACGTGCCAGTTAAATCCTTAATACCACCCTGGAACAAAGCGCTCTGAAGACAGCAATAAAGAAAGGAGCAATAGGTGCAGATTTACAGAAATCAGTACAATATTTTGGGTGTACTGTGTTAGTAACAGGCTGTCATGTTTACAAATAAATGGAAGCTTCTGTGTTGTTGAAATTACTTTCGACTGAGATTTTTTTCAAAGGTGGGCTATGTAAAGCTTCTGTTAGCTTGAATAACAGGACGCTCAGCAAATAAGCGAAATATTTCATCTATTATCTCTTTGCACACTAGACAGTTCCCTAAAATCTATAAGGGTAAGTTTAGGATCTCATGGCTCAACTCTGAGAATGCATTTCAGCATTTCAAAATACATATGCGGGAACCTGCTTGGCTTGCTGATGTCCTTAAATATCGCCGAGGAAGCACTTCCAGACTTCAAGGTGCTTTGCTTTTTTTTTTGTCTCTTTTATCAAAGTGTGACATTTCAAATGCATTTATGAACAGGAAAGCCTGAGCACTCTCCTCCTGAAAGTCTAAAATAATCATTTGAACTTGAGTTTCCTCCTCCCACAGGAAAAATAATACTAGAAAAAAAAATCTTATTTATTTAGTTGAAAGGCAGTGTAAAAACTCTTTGGCACCTACGGAGTCTTTGGTAAACTACTGAAATCTCCAAATCAAGGACCTTTAGTTATTTTCTCTTGGTGTTTATTTACACAGTTCTTATAAACTACCACAGCAAGAGAAGCCTCAGTGCCAGGCAATGATGTGTTCTCATCCTGTGGGCCAGTTGCTGTGTATCGCTTATATCAAGTTCAATAGAAATGACATATATAGGATGCCTATTGTAGTGAGGCCTTATTTTCTGTCTCACACACATGCTACCTAGCTATAACATTAATAAGAATTTTCTCCTTAGAAGTAACCTTCTTTAAAGATTTTATTCTAACCTTGAAAATAATGGGCTTGACTTGAGCTACATTTGTGCTCTAGAGGAGATTTTTTTTTTTTTTTTTTAAAGAGACCCTCCACTCTGCTTCATTCTCTGTCTTATCCATTTTCTTTTTTGCTCTGGTTTTGCCCCTCCATACTTTGCAGGTACCTTCTTTCAAGCTTGTCATAAACTCCAGAACAGATGTCATCAGTGTGCTTCCCTTTCTCTGTTTTAGACGACAAAAAAATTAATCGTATTTCACTCAGTGTCCCTGTTTGAGACCTGCAGAAATGACAAGCTAGTCAAGCCATGGGGAAAGTACTGGCCAGAGCCCAGGACCATCCTGTGTCACTGTGCCGGAGACATGTGCCATGTTTTCTGAAGATGTTTGATTTTGTATTTCATTCTCACTTGGTTGCAGCGTGCTATTTTGTAATCCTTTTGGGCTCTTCCTCGGTGATATAAGCACTATATAACAGCAGCAAAAAATATTTTTCAACCATTTGGACACTACCAAAGATTCTATATAGTGGTGGATCTGTGCCCCAAAATGTACATCCAGATCTTAGCCATTCGCATGGTTCAGGTCATTAAAAACAGATACTCATCACAGTAGTCTGTAATTTATCAAAGAAAGATTTTCCTTCTTCTGTGTGTGTTTTCATTCAAGCTGTGGATTTAATATACTTTTTCATTAATTACAAAAGTTCTGTAAGATTTTTCTTCTGCCTTATGCTCTACTTAGTATAGCACAGCTAATTAACAGCCAACTGCAGGACGAAAGGAAGATCCCTTGTGCACAAGTTCATCTGGAGGCACAGTCTGATCTGCTCAATTTTTTTTATTCTGCTGACATGAGAAGCACCAAAAGCCAGCTTTGCTCCTGCATCACAGACTGCATTTGTTATGCTTGCAGTCAAAGGAAACATTTTAAAGTGTAAATGGAGATATTTAACTGGGAAACTGCTAACATAATAAATATGGAACTTTGTGTCACCATTTATGTAATTATTTATCAAAAGATGTTTGTTCCTTATGGTTCCTAAAAGACAATACAACATTTTGCATTAAACAGTTTCTCTAGAAATCCTATAGAAGAGATCTTCCAAGTGTTCGAGGTTAAAGCGGACAGGTTGGGGAAGCAAAGTTAGGCGGCTGCTGCTGAAACCATCCTCCCTTACAGATGTTTCTCCATCAGGTGATGCCTAAACCTGGATCCTCCACCTTAATGAGCCACAAGTTTACAAAGGCAGAGCTGCTCTGTTGACTAAAGGAGCTTGAGTGCTTGCACCTGAGTTTTGTTAACAATTAACATGGCTTTAAGCAATACCGAGTGAGCAATCTGCTGAGCAGCTAGGAAAGCAAGTATATCCTATTTGCAATTACAAAACGAAAAAAAAAGGTTCATTTGATGGAGATAGCTTTGAATTATTTGAGCATGATCTGTGTTGTTGTGTTTAGTAGCTATAAGGAGCTCAGGTCTATTTCCGCTGGAACAAGAGCGCTGTGCCTGGTGGTGGGGTCAGCAGAGCCCCTGCTCAGCACAGGGCTTTGTAATGATTTCAGAATCCTGCTCTGTCCTGTTTTACAACAAACATACTGATGGGTATGCAGTAATTGGGCTGGCAGCAAGCTTCTTACATGTGTCTGTGTATCTGCATGGAAAAGATGGAAGGTAAGAGCGGATACCTCACTACAGGAACCTGGGCGGGGGTTATTCAATCTCTCTGGATTGTGTTTTAGGGGATATGCTTAATGCCATAATCTGCACACACAGTGTAACCTATGTGAGGAAAAGCTCTGGCAAACTTTTGCTTCCATGTGCAATGCTGTCATTATAGAAACTGAGGGCTTTACTCCACCTGATTTTATTGGGTGAAACAAGATGAATTTAAAAAAAGAAAGTATTCCTTAAAAAGTTGAAATTATTTATATGATTATCTCACTGGTATTGCTTACCAGAAATACTTTCCCTTTTAATGCAAACAAAACACTTGTCAAATTCTGTGTAGCATCTTACACAAACCCTTAGGAAATTGTCAATAAGACCAGGAGTGTGAAGAGAATAAGATAACACACATGTAATGTCACTAGGGCTCGTATGGCAGCAGGAGAAGCTGGAAGGATATGAGGTGAGCTGGGGACGTTAGATATCTGGGGTCACAGAGAGGCAGATATCTATTGATTGAATACGGTGTGATTGTGGCTGATGGATTAAATGTTGTGAACATGGACCTGGCAGGCAGATGGAAGAAACTTCTGCTACAGAAGGTACAGCCAAAGAAAAAGCTGCTAGCCATACATGGGCTGGAAAAAGTAAGTTCATCAAGCTAAAGACATGTCTTCCTCAAGAACACTGAGTTTGGAGGGGAATGAAGTATAAAGATGTATTTTTTTTTAATGTTCCTGCTACAGCTTTTAACAGAGCAACCTAAGATTTGTGTCACAAACAAGGTGAAATGAGAATTAGTTCTGACAAGCTTACCAAACTGCCTGCTAGTAGCCCGGTGAATATTTTTTTGGTTTTTTGAAGGAAGATAACATTTGGGTTTGGGGCTAAAATGCTTGGAATTGAAAGAGAATTAAGTGTCCTGTGTGGTAAAAGGAGCATCAGGAGGTGGCGAGGCAGCTCTGGCTGAAGCCACCTACAGAAGGCTCCGACACTGGAACATCACTTTCTTCATGAAGGACTTGGCAAGAGTCTTGAAAAAGGTGCTGGTGGGGTCCAGTTTGGGTCAGGATATTCTCTGGGCTCCAGAAAAAATGTGTGAAGCTGCTTAATTTAGGAATTAGAGTTTAGCACTTAGGAGTTTTGGTAGCACTTCTAGGAAAAGCTGCTGCATAGAGCAGCCAGTCCAGGGGTGGGGTGTCCCTCTTTGCCACCCAGCTGAGATATAAAAAAATAGAAATGCTTGGCAGAAAAGTGTTTCTTTCTCCCCAGGACCATATGTGTATAAAGAGGGACAGTATGCCTTTATGTCATTAACGTAAAGATTCACACTATGGTACTGAAAATGAAGGCAGGTGTAGGAGCAGCAAAGCTCTTGCCTTTCAAGGGTCCTGGAGGCAGTGGACAACAAAAATGCCCTGGGGCAAGGTTAAGGTAAAGGAGCCATGCTTTTACAGTGACACAGCAAAAAACAAACCTGAAGCAGCCTTCCTGTTGAGGTAACTTGTCCAAAGGTATTTAGAGGAAATCCTGATCAGGTAGAAATTGGATCAAAAGGTTCTGGATGTGAGGGACATTTAAAAGAAAAATGCTGAGCTGTATTTAGTACAGTCACATAATGATTAACTAATTTCTGAACTCCTCAAATCTAGGTCTGTGGTATACGTGCTGCAAAAGCCTGACAAAAAAAAAGCACCTGGGTAAATTGTAAAAGCAGAGAATAATTTTGTCTGTGGAATTTATGAAAAGGGCTGCACTGATTTCAGGTCCTCCAAAGAGTGATGTCAGCTTAAGGAACTGTGGGTGCAATAAAGCCACCATAAATCCCAGCTGAAATTAATCAATATCTTGTTCCTAAATTTATTAATTTGCAAAACTTGGAGGCTGGGTAGAGCTTACTAAACTGCACTCACTTTGTGTGTGTTATGAGTACTGGAAGTAGAGCTGAGTACATTTCTAACAATGAATATATACGAAAGACTATTTTGGTGCAAGCAATTACCCTACAGCATAGTTGGTGCATTTGCTGTATACCTAAGAATAATGGATTAATGACTTCCAGGATAAATGTTACTGCCTGGTGTTTTATGGCATAGGAGTAAAGAGTATAAAAATAATAGCAGCACATTTATAAATCTGAGATGGAAATCCTTAATTCTGCCTCACTTCAGGAAAATATTAATTGGGTGTGAATAGAAAAGGAAAATAGGATTTTTGAAAAAGCAGTGCTGCTGTAGGGAAGAAAAAAATATTGTGTCAGGTGGTGGTTGTTGGATATTCTTTCTGGCCAGAAATGGTACATATATGCTGGTTTCAGCTGGGACAGAGCTAACGTTCCTCACAGTAGCTAGTGTGAGGCTGTGTTTTGGATTTGTGCTGAGAAGGCGGCTGATCACACACTGATGTTTATAGTTGCTGCCAGGACAGTCAAGGACTTTTCAGCCTCTCTGCTGTGCCAGTGTCTGCAGGGGCAGGAGAAGCTGGGAGGGAGCACAGCCCCAGTTACCAGCCTAGGATTCAACTTTAGGTTTAGGATTGAGACCCAAATTGGCCAATGACATATTCCATATGATGCATGGCATGCTCAGTGTATAGGCGAGAATCTGTCCAGAAGTACTCTTTCTTTCCATCTTAGCACTCTCTGGGTGGTCTCTTGCTCTGGGTTGTCTCCCTCTGGGTTGCCCCGCTCCCAGGGTTGTCTCACGCCCTCGGTCAGCTCTTGGTCTTGGATGCTCAGGCTCTTATCTCTGTTCCAAGATTGTGGGTTCAGGACTCTCCCTGCTTGTTAGTCAGGAACGGGCTGAGCCTTGGTCATTGGGTGGTGAGCAGTATCACTGTGTATCACTCATTTGTGTATTTTGTATTTATTACTATTATTATTGTCATTATAATTATTTCCAGTAGTTGATTTATCAGATTGTTCTTATCTCAACCCACGAGTCTCCTTTCCCTTTACCTCTTTAATTCTCTCCCCCATTCCCACAACCAGGGAGGGTGAGTGAACGGTGGTTGTGTTTTGGGTACCAGCCAGGGCCAAAACTACAACAACATATCACAAAGCAAACTCTCCTGTAGAATTAGCTGAAGCAGTTTCAGTTACGGGTTGCCAGCGCAGCTGCTTTTGAATGAAAGCCTACAACATACCTTTGAAATATGACAGATATTTGTATGGCAGGAGGTATTTAAATTGGCCTCATGTCAGATGACAAAGGACTTTGTACAGGCTCGGAGAAGGGCATTATGCAAAAGCGATAGGGTATCCATCAGTCCCAGAGACTATTCCAGCCAAGAGATGCTTATACAATGGGAAAGGATTTGATTTACTGCAAGTAGACTTAGCAAAGGACTCCAAGTGAAAATGGCTAATAACAAAAAAAAAACCCAAACAAAAAAATAAAAAAGAAAAAAAAGCCCCAGTTTCACTGCATAGAGCAGGTAGTGTTGATATGTGACTGAAAGGAAGGACAGAGGTATAAGCCAATATGGCACAGCAAATATTGAGATGGGTGACATATTTAGCAGTGGAGGAAAGGAGAGAGAAGAAAGAGTTGGTTTAATAATTGTCTGCAGATGAAACCAAAAGATAATTATAGCATAGGCACCCTGAGATTAATGAAAAATGGTTGTAAGCTTTCTTAAGTTGCAAGAGAGAACCAGGAGGTGGTACTGGAAAGTAATAAGCATGGAGAGATGAGGAGCCACGTTTGTCATGATTGCAGGAGTCAGAAAGCTGGCTTGTGCTTATCATTTCCCCAAGTCCAGATCTGCAGATTTCTATGCTCAGAGTAGGCATGCTGGGCAGGTGGGGCTCCAGCTCCCAGTAAATTCCCTTTATCTTCCCAGGGAAGGCCTTACAGCATGTGGAAGTGCAGGTGGGATGCAGATGAGTAGCCTGGAGGGAAACACAGCCAACCCATCTGCTGGGCATCGAAATGCAGGAAGGTATGGGCTTGGGTCCTTCCTAAGGGTGTCTGTGGGACTTGGTGTTCCCCAAAAGCTTCAGCTGTGTTCACAGAATGTGCATGCAAGGAGGGTTTGAACACACGCATGGAGTCTGGCTTTCACTTTAAATGCAGAATTAGATGAAGACAGGGGTACTTGGGAGGAAAGTCCTCAATAAAGAAGCAACACAAGCGGTGGACAGCAGTTTCTCCTCTGACCAGATGCCCCACGGTATTTCCATAAGTCTAACCTGTGGGTTTTCGCATGGAGGAATGGTTTCTTGAGAGAGAATCCCCAGCAAATGCTGTGTTAAGCCCAGGGCTGCTCACCCTGCCCTTGCACTTGGGCAGCAGCCCTTCTGCTAGATGAATGATTTGCAGAGCTACTTTGTGGATGGGATTTAAGAGGATGATCTGGTTTAAAAAAAAAATAGCTGAGGGGAAAAAGTTATTTTTAACCTGGACCAGCTCTTTATTCATGCTTAACAGGAGAGTCTTGCAGTCAGAAAGGCACAAGTGGGAGGAAAGGATGCTGCAGGGCAGGGTACGGTCTTATCTGCCTCAAGCAGAGCTATGGGAGCCTGGGTTTCAGCCTCTGCTGTGAGCTCAGCTTCTGGAAACATGGAAGGTCTCACTCTGCGCTGGGGGTTTAATTTTTACAAGGCATTGTTCTGGTTCTGAACTGAAAAAGGTAGCTGTTAAAGGCTGCTGCTTTCCCAGGAAGTGTATCCCTACTTTTTTATTATTATTATAATTCTTAAGCCTCCTAGGTTGGGAAAAGGTAAAAAATGTTTGTTTTTTTTTCTTCAACCCCAAGGCTGTGTTTTTAACTCCGAATTTCTCTGAGTTTAGCTTAGCAATTACAGAGCCCTGGTGTGGGGGTGGTGGAGGAGGCCAGGCTGGAAGGAGAAGATGATGGTCATTTCTGGCCTTCTGCACGCGCACCCTCTGGCCAGACGCCTGGGGGAGGCTGGGCTTGAGGCTTATAGGGTGGGCAACAGAAAGAAAACAGAGGCAGAAGTAAAAGCCTGGCTTTTAAATCAGTCATCATCCTCTCTTTTTATAATTCTTTGTGTCAGAGTTGTGCTAAATCCATCCCTTTGGAGCAGTGGGGTGGCCAAGCACAACTAAGAGTCAGTGCCCAGCTTGGAAGGGAAGAGAGAGATCTACGGGTGTGCCACCACCAAGGCATTAACCGAGGCAGGCTGAGGCGCATCTCGACCAAGGCCAGCCATCCTCCTGCCCGTGGGTGCCTTCTGTGGTAGCTGTGAAAGCAGCCCACGTTTCTCAAGCCTCGGTGCAGTGCCTGAAGTACGTAAATTACTTTCTCCTCTTCTTTCCTTGTTTTCTTTTATCTTGGGAGATTACTGAACTGAGAGTCTACCATCTCATAATGAGGCCAGAGTACATTGGAATTATCTGTGGGTATCAGTTAATAAATAGCAGAATAAAAGGCACAGAGCTGGCTGGGGGTGATGAGTGTCAGATGTTCGCAGAGCCGCAGCCCCTTTCTGCAACGGGTGGGAGCAGGGGGCAGGAGGGTGCAGCTTGGCCGCACGCCTCGCGCAATTAAAGGAAATTGCCTGACACTGTTACTTTCCCCTCCGCCTTAAAAAGTAAGGGTCTAAATTGCTGTCAGGCTACAGCTGCTAATGAGAGTGAGCTACGCGGCGGCACGTTTAGCGTACCCTCTGCTGTGGTGAAGGAGAGTGAAGCAGGAGACGGTGGGCTGCAGCAGTGGGAACGAGAAAATCTCACAGCCTGCTCTAAGCGAAAGCCATCAATTCTGATTTATTACTTGAGTGGCTATAGTAAGTCATCATTAAGCAGTTACCACTCATCATCTCAGCAGAAGACAGGACCAACGTAAATGAAAGTGTTATTTACTTAGTATTCTTTTTTTTATTATTATTTAGTGGAGAACTTGTTGCAATGCCTATCAGTAAGGTTGCCCAACACTTTCCTTTGGGAAAAGCTGTTTTCAGTTGCTTCTAACAACTCTTAAACATTCAGACTGTAATTTTCCACACCAGATACTTGGCTCAGACCAAGTAGTTTTGGAAAATTTCCAACACATTGTGCATTGAGGGTTTTTTTGAGGCATTACCTGGGGAATACACATTATATTCTCCATGCTAAAATTTATTTTTTTTTTTAATACTTTGAAGCGTGAAGGTGGTATTTAGTGTCCCCATGGTGATTTGCCAGGATTTGGCAATATTATAAACCTATAAAAAAATTTTAAAAATTCAGAACTGAGCACTGTCCTTCCCTTGCCAGCTCAAGGGTAATGGGATGTTGTGCTCCGAGAGTAATTGAGCAAATAATTATGTGCTGTTTGTTTGCTGAGTCTGCGGTTCTGTTTTCAGTACAAAGCTTGCAGATTTCTCTGTTTCTACGTGTGTTTGTGTGGCAAAAGTGAGGCCAGCTTATTAGTCTCAGCTCCTAAAGCAGTAACGAGATATTTTCCTTTGAATAAAGACAGCAGGATTTGGCCCTCAGTGTCTAACTCAAACCTCTGTCCTTTATACAGGATTGTATTTATTTTTTACAGACCCAGGGATGAAGTAAAAAATGGGAAGTGCCTTTCTCTCCTCCAGCAAAACACAGCAATTAGTCAAAGATAATAATTTCTACAGAACGTCACGTGCCCAGGTATTTTAGTTGCAATCTTGTGTCATTAGCAATGCGCATAATATCTCATGTTTTCATCTGTTTGGATCAAGAAACCTAGAAACAGTGACAGTCTATTTATTTTTATGGTTGCTGAACCTCTATTAAGAGGTATTATGCATGGTGTTTGATTTTTCTGCGTTTACATCTTTGCATCCCCATGGTTACTGTTTGATTAAACTTTGATCAAAGAAAAGACAAATTATGTTGTTAGTTATTTAACCCTGTGTGGAAAGGGCTTCGTAGGTAAGAAAGTCAGTTCTAATTCATTCAGGCACAAAAGCTGAAATCCTTTTTTCAAGAACAATTCCCACTTACAGGGAGAAGAAAAAAATGGGAGTTTTTAGCAGACTATTCATGATATGGTCTTTTACCTTGTTTGTGGCATAAACTTGTCATTCCTTGTTTTTTCGTCTATTGACTAGAGCTGCCTGCTTGAAAAAGAAAGAGAAAGAATGCTTTAAGGTTGAAAAAACACGCTTACGTTCAATGTTAGTGACATCAGGCAATCGATGCTTGATTAGAAAATCAAAGCCCCTTCCTTTTCATTCTTTGAAAATGTTCGCTTATTCGCATCTGTTCAGGCTGAACGTCAAAAGTAGGATAGATTGGTTATGTCCTTGCAATGCTGTGTGGCTTCAGTTTATTGCTAGAAGAGAGAGAAGTGACCCACCCAGAATGAGGATGTGAGGAGCTGTACTCTCTTCATGTATCCGTAGATGGTGTCCATCTGGGGAATCTCTTATCAGACCAAGTCATAAATGCCCAGCTGGATTTGAGCAACAGCAGCGTATTCTTTCCTGACCCATGAGGAGCCAGCCCAGGTTCAAGAGATGTTTGTTGCAAGGTTTGACTGAGCAGTCAGGGAGAAACAGCCAGGGAGCTTGTCCTCTCCTAGGACTTTTTTTTGGTTGTTTGACTGTGACTTTAGCGTTACGTGTTACAGTGCAACATGGCCAGCTCTCCTCTGCACAGGGATGAGTGGGACAGGATCAGGCTGACCTGATCCTCGGTGTATTGGACCAGGGGGTGACAGAGGGATTGCGGTGCAGTTTAACAGGGAAAGGGAGCTGGAGGGAGGCTGTAGGACTCAGTGTGGGAGTCTTGAGAAGTCCAGTTTTAGGAGCCTGTGATATTCATCACTGGCAAGAGAAGAGGAAACTCCTGTGAAAGCAAGGAGCATGGGACCCTTCCCCAGTCAATGCTGTAAGTGTGGGACTGTGCCAAGTTGGGTGGAGAAGAGGGATTCTCATCTGATTCATGGTGCTTGAAGCTGTTGGAAAAAAGTGTTAAATTTGGTTTAAACCAGGAAGCTGGCAGTCAGAAAAAGCAGAGAAAAGCAATGCAGTGACAAAATTAGTGACAAAATTAGTCACAGTCAGGTGGATCATTTGAAATATAAAATAATCCTGGGATAAGCATCACAAGCATTTAGGGAAAAGTCCTTCAAATAATGTGTAAAATGGGACAGAGAGATAGAAAATAGAGTTTTGCTTAGGCTGATGCAGATAACAAACTTGATAGCAACCTGGCTACCCCTTGACACTGTGAAATGTGCAGGAGTTTTGGACTCTTTATAGATTGGTGTGATAATACCGAGAGACCTAGAAATGAACTACCTATTCATCTGCAAGGGAAAAGACTGGGGATTTTGTATTTGTTTAAAAAGGAGGAAATGGCACTAAAACTGTAGACCTGTGTCAAGTGAGTAAAAACATTTGATAGCCAAAGAGTTGATCTGGACTTCATTAAGAGTGCAAAATGTATGGGATAGGAATGTGTTGAGAACCACACAGTTTGTGGTAAGTTACACAAATCAGGAAATAAATGCCTTATTCACTTTTATGTAACAAGGAGAGGTTCATTAATCATCTACTCTGACAACAACAGGAGACAAAAATATCTTGGAGGTGTCTCAGATGAATTATAGTTGAAGTTTGCCAGGATTTTAAACATAAGTGCTGAAGAAAGTTGTTAAGATACGATTTCTATGTGGATAGATGGCCCTTGGTGTCTTTCTCCTTTGCTCCTCTGCGCTGCTTGGCTATGGGTTATCACCCAGGATGACGGACAATGACATTAACTGCTGAAGGACTACGTTGTGGCGTGACTCAAAAAAATAATCAGGCAAGGGTCAAACCCTCTGGCACTCTCAAACCACTAGCTTTCCCACCATGTGGGAAATGGCATCCAGTTGTCCATGTAACTAATTCCTTTCTTCATGCAATCCGATGTAGGGCTCCAGGAGGAAGAAGAATATTGCAGCCTTTGAAAGGGAGAAAACCCCTATCAAGAGGCAGTTTTAGACTAACTCTAGAATACAAATTGAAGTGAATGAAACTTCATAAATCTCCAGCTAAGGACAGAAACGTGTCATACCAACTCTGTCACTGAGGCATCAACAGAAATAAGCACAGCTGTGAATTGAAAACTGTTTAGAAATGGCCACAGTAGCCCTTTTTCATAGAATCATAGAATCATTGAGGTTGGAAAAGACCTCAAGGATCATCAAGTCCAACTGTCAACCCAACACCACCTAACTCACTAACCCATGTCCCTAAGCACCACATCTACATGTTTCTTGAGCCCCTCCGGGATGGTGACTCCACCACTTCCCTGGGCAGCCTCTTTTTTTATGCACCCCAAACACACAGCATACCAGTATATACTGCTACAGTCAATATCTGGGACCCTGGATTTTCTGAACCCTTAACGCCTACCTCTTTCTCCTCTCCCTAAAGCTGAGGGCAAAAAATTGCTGAACCAACAAAAATGCTGCTCAGTCAGAAGTGTGGCAAGCACATGCCTGGACGATCTATCCAGCTACTCACTACTTCTTCTGGTCAATGGGAACCGAAAGAGAAAGAATGAGATTTAATTTTAGAGACTCCTTTGACTGATGTTAGTAATTCTTGAAATAACTGCAAAGTACTTTATTGAGCCTCTGCACTTTCCAACCCAGGTGTCACACAGTTCAGTTTCAGATTCTTACTAGCCACTCTTGCAGGCTTTTTTCTTAGCCAAAGTAAAACGACTGAAAAAGTCAGTTTTAAAAAACTCTTTGACTAGTTATGCCTTTCCTTTCACAGCATTGCTGGACTACTGTGGGAAAGAGAATAAATGCCTGACAGCTGAGAAGCAGACAGGAAACGATTGTCAAATAAGAGTTGAAATAAAGGCAATGGGAATTCTTGGCACTTATCCTCGCTACAATGGTTTGCTGGTTATATGCATCTGGGACTGTACAATATGCACATTCAAAATGAATTTTCAAGAGCTACTCTTGGCTTTCTGGAACATGGCCTCCTCCTGCTTCATTGGTTATCCACCTTTCTCCATCCTCTATGGAAACTTCTGCAAGTTTCTCCACTTCTCTCTGCGATCTCCTGATTCACCCATGCTTTGGCCTTTCATGTGGGTCTCTTTTTCGTTCCAGCACCCAGAAAAGTTTTTGGTTCTTCCTCTAAGATCCAAGCTCAACACTTGGCAGGGGCTTCTAAAAACCCATGGGTCCCTTAAGGGGACATTGCCAACAGCTCCACAGCAGAACCAAAAATCTTTTTCTACCTATCTTAGCAGATGCTACAGCAGGGAGTAGGTATATTTGCAAATTGTGAAAGCAGTACAGATGTTCTTCTGAAAATGAAATCAAAGATGTGAGAGTTGTGGCAGTAAAAGTTTCCTATCACATACAATCGGTAGAGAGGGAATTTCCACCATCAGAAAGAAATGCAAAATGCACAAACTAGGCCAACTCCCCACATACTCACAGCAGATACACACAGGGTCAGATCTTATCACAGGAGCTTTACCAACATTGCAAAACTATGGTGATGGTTTATGAAAAAGGGGAACGAAGAATTTACCAGAATGCAAAAAAGCAAATGCCTGAGACCATTTCCATTTTAGCCTACCCACGTTTCCAACCCCTGGGGGAAGATTTTTAGGGGGGAAAAAAGAAGTACTTAACAGACTGCAGGAAGTCTTGATGCAAGAGCACAAATACTACCTGGGAAGGGAAAATGTTTCGGCCTATTGCAACTGAAAACTGACAATGAACTGATGGCAGCTCGGGTTGAAGGGAGTCACGATAACAATGAATTCTTTCACTGAACCACAAAAGAAGCCATGAAAATAGTGGATGTGTATGAGCAACCCTAGAAAGGCATCTCCTCTCGGGTATCTGAGCAAGGTTACATGCAACTGCTCTATTACTGCAGCATACGGGGTAGTGCTAATGCAGGCACAAGCAGGAATATGGCCTGTGGTCTATGACCAATCAGTCCTCACATTGACTGAAAGGCAGGCTGTCAAAATGGCAAAAAAAGAGTTGCAGAATATTTGATTGAGATGAGTTACCTAACAGACAGCTGTTGAGTAATGAGTTTGCACAGGATTTTTTAATCACTAATTTTCCTTCAGTTTTCAACAGAATTTGATTAGTGGAAAGATGTCTTTTGGTAAATTTATGGTCAAATTGAATGAGATTGTTGAGACAGCAAGAAACTAGGCTTGATGACTCAAGAGGTCCCTTTTAGGTTAACGGATATAGCCCATACATATAGATAACCCATGGCATACAAATAGATAAATGACTTCTGGCTGATGCATGAAACCACGCTAAAACTGACAGTGGGTTGTGTTGAAAGCACCTTCATCTGGGTGGATGTTCCTCCATGAAAACCTGTGAGGACTGCTGGTAGGTCTGCTGGTGTTTAAAGTGTGGGAGCTGCAGCTTCGTTAGCCTCCTTTGGGGTTAATGTGGGGTGTTGTATGGAGAGCTGGCATTGGGTCCAGAGGCCAAGCTGTTTCTCTTTCAAGCCAAACAAGCCCCTTTATGCAGTAAAGCCAGCAGGGGCTGGGAGAATATGGGCATTAGACTAAAAGCAGACTAAGCCAAAGTTGCTCGGGGCTCATGATGACTGTTTGCGGCTAAGCGGAGCGTGAAGCGTGAGGAAGATGTGACCTTGAGAGGGAGCGGAGAGAGTTTCTTGGACTCAGTATTGCTGGAGTGATAATCAGTTGTGACTCTGAGCACGCTACAGGAGGCAACCGCTTCTGCTTTGCTCAGGAAAGCAATCTTTGCGCAAAGCTCTGTGATAAGACAAGACTAGATTGAGAATTCATCTGCTCAGTGTCAAGTAGAAATCCTACCCTTCAGGAACATCCCTGTGAGACCCCACATAGCCAGTGGCTAACCACATTCTGGAGAAATGAGGCAACAGTGTTTTCCATGTGTACCTAGACTATAAAACTCTCTCTTTTCTGATTACTTTGTTCCCTTGCTAGAGATGCAAATCTAAAAAGAGCAATGCATATTGTGTGTGGCTGCCAGGACAGGGAGGAATTTTCCCTGGATTGCACTTACGGGGTTTCTACATCATTTCTCTGACAAGTCTGTGTCCCTCACAGATCGTACTATTGCAGGAAATGAATGGCTTACAAAGGCTCACCAGAGCATCTTTCTAATTACTTCACTGCATACAGAACAATTATAGAAAAAGAAGGATAAAAGTCCAAGCGAACTACAGAGGCCATCAGGTCAAACACTACTGCCATATCCTCCTCCTTTCCTGTTGACCTGTCCTTTCATCTCAGCATTAACTGTCTGCTTCCTTTAAATAGCTTTTTATCCTAACCAACTCTCCTAATTTACAAAGCTGCTTGAACTTGTTTATTTTTGTTGACTGCTTGCAACAGAGCCTTTATTGCTTCATTCCTTGCAATTGAGTAAGCTTTCTGGACTCTGCTTGCATTGCTTCAAGCAGCCAGGCAATGGTCATCTGCCCTGACAGTGCTAACTTGGCTTCTTCAGCCAGAAATGAAATAGAGTCCATGAATTTTAGGAGTAAGAGAAGGTGAAGGACAATAGTCACTGTAAGTAAGACACGGTCTGTAAGGGAGAGTATCTTGTATCAGTAAACACAAACAGGGAGAATTCTGCTTCATTTATCTGCAGACTGAGAAAGCTGCTTGATGTTGTTCTTCCTCGGCAGAAAATGACAGCACACAAAGCGATCACGTTATTAATTCAGATGAAGACTAGCACACATCCCTGCGTTACATAATTATTTCATTAAAGTGAAGGAGCAGTTTAAAACTTCATTAAAATCTAACCAGCAGAAAATAATATGATTCCACTGACATTTGATTTAATTAAAATCTGTAAGTTAGGAATATTAAAATGTGTATTAGCTCTGGAAGGTCTCCGAAAGCAGCATCACCTGATACCTTACCCCATGCTTCTCAGAGAGTGGGGAGCAGCAGACAGGCACGAGGAGTTCTTGGGGTCCCAACTCAGTAAAGGTCGGCGATGCCAGCAATAAAGGTGGCCTGCACACAGTCATTCAAAGCATCCTCAAATTAGTCAAGCAGGGTTTCTGCATTATCAAAGTAAGTATTACCTGTTCAGTTCAGTCTTGGAAATCGAAGAACCAAATTGATTCTCTGAACTGGGAGAAACAATGGCTCTGGGCCAAAGTCTGCTGAAACCAAGACAAAGATCCCCCACTGACTTCAATAGCTTGCTGAATCTCACTCAACGAGAGCAAATGACTATTTTTTTTTTCTAAAGTGAGTTTCTTTTTCCTGTGTCAGCTTCGCACAATATTGTCCATTGTGGTTGCCTTCGTTCATACAGTGCTGTTCTCCTACATGCAATTTCAGACCAGTATTGTTTCCAATACTTCATAATTTTGCATTGTCAGGATAGTGTTCTCTGTGGTTTCACAGAGTGAATTGACCTAGTTAAAATTAAAGGTTGCTAGGATAAACTAGATTAGGTTGGTCTAGTGATCTGAAAAAGTGCTGTAACATGCTGTGTTTGTCTTTCTTTCCATGAGTAAGAATGGCTGGGTGAAAAGAGAGCTATTAGAGCTACCCGGTTTACACTGTTAAAATTACAGGTCTAATGGTATCCTATCAGGATGCAACAAGACCAAGTGATCAGTTTTTCAATTAGAAATATAATAATTCCACTGTTTTATTTTTAGCTATGAGATTTCACATTCCATTTGAAACGCACATGAACCTAGTTAGTAATAAAGTAATACATTTACTGACAGTGAGGATATTTCTGCATGCTTAAGACCTTCCATATTGTGAATTCTCAAGCCTGACATAAAAAGAATATCTTATCTCAAGCTTTGGAGATTGCAAGAAATGGATATCTTGCTCTCCATATCTTAGCACAGGCTCAAGGTGTCTCGTTCATGAAGTATGAAAACAGCAGACGTAAAAGGTGCGATGCACGTTACCAGCCTCATCTATGAACAAACACCTTGAGTTTGACTCTTTCTAGGCACAGTATAAATACTTTGAAGCTGAGCTACTGCTGGAATAATGGCTTGCTCAGTTTTCATATGCTTGCTCTTAAACCTGTCGTTTTTTCAGACTAATGTCTCCTTAAAAAGGATATTTTCTCTTGTCAGTCCTATTGTTCCTGTAAATACCTCTTGCCACCACTCAAAAAGGACAAGAGGATAATGGATATTCATCCCGAGTGGAATTCAGAAGCCCTTTACCTTGGGAACTGCATCATTCCTTGCAGACAGAATCCCTGCAAACGTCAAAGCAAGGTGTATTAATAACAATACATAGATAATAATTGTTAAATAATTTATATTCACCTTGCTGTTTGCTTCTGTGAAGAGCTCTGCTGTATGCACGCTAAACTGAATATCTGGCTCCACTGGCAAAAGCTGTATTGCTTTTTGGCTTGTTGATATCCAGCTGTCCATCACTCCGCTATCTAATGCATGGATGTGTAAAGATTGTTACACGGAGCTGTAGGATACCAACGCTTCTCCTCTACGCGGGAGCAGTTCCCCACAACTCTGTCTCAGAACATAACTCTTTCTTCTCAAGCCAATTCTTAACACAGCTGCAGTCCAAACAGACTCTATTGTCGCTTCATTTTTCAATGTGGAAACTGTTATTGTTTTAAACCTATTTTCTGCTCTTTTGTGTGCTTTGCTGTTCGCTACTAAGAATTCAATCTATCTGTCAAAAAATGCACCTGGGAATGGTGTTTGCATTGACTGTAGAATGGCTTTGTTATTTTTTGGGCTATGGCTGCATTACGGCTGTCATCTTGAAGGTATTGAGACACTTCAAGCCTGCTGTTTTCTTCCTTCCTTGGGCATAGTTAGTTGCTATTTTGGAAGGAGTGGAGGGAGAAAGGAATGGGATGACTGAGGATGGAAAGACTTGTGGCAATGAACAGGGAAACATTTTTTTTTCTCCCTTTTCTTTTGGAGGAACCCCTCTTGTGTTTGTACCATTTCTGAGTGGCTGCAGCAGAAAGCTTCTGCTTCTCTGTGAGGTTTTGCACCGTCTTAAATTTCTACCTCAAATGTTTCACCAGTTTATGCTCCTGGGAGATCTCTGTTTGGATGCCATGTAGTCCTTAATATCAGGCAGAGGCTCTCATGAGATACCTGCCCCTCACAGCATCCAGCCTTGTGTAGCAGCGGTTGCCACAAAGTGCTGTGGAAGATTATTAGCTTTCCTTGCCTTTCGGTAGAACTGTTTTGTTTTCATCCCCATATCCCAGCAGTGTTATTTATCCCCACCACATCCTGGCCCATCTGCCCAAGAAACAGCTTTATTTCTGCAGTTGCGCACACATTGCCTCTTCTTCAACATCAGCAAGCCTAGAAAATCTAAGTCTTCTTTCCTAAAACACAAGGATGCCCTGGAGTGTGCTCACAGTGTGGTTTCTCAAGGCTGGGCTAGCTGAAAGATGGAGCAGTACAAAAAGCAGGCATGGGAGCACAAATACAGATTCTAATGATCAGATTTGAAATTGACTGAGGGCCAGGCAAATATAGGCTAACATAAGGTAAGTTGTGCTGGTAAAAATCTAGCATAGTTGAAAATAGAGCTGCTTGGAAGTTACATAACAATGCACGGCACGCTGCACTGGTTTACGAGAAGTGGCTCAGATAATGAACACTGTAGTGGAGTTTAGGTAGGTGTGAGATGTTTGCCAGTGCTGAATAGCATTAGCAGCTTGTTAAGGCCAAGCAAATAATAAATTACTAACTTCAACAGACTTTACTGTTTACTAAGTCCTTACATTTACATTTACACAGTGAACAGGACTGCCAGAATGCACCTTGAGTTAGTGAGCTGATACTCCTCAGCTGAATGAGTGAGCTTGATTTATGTAATAAGCAGTATGCACACTTGAATAAAATCACGGTAGTTTCCTCATGCAGGGCCTTACATGCTTTGGTGCTTGTACACGTGCTCTCCTTTGCACTAGTTCCAGGGAGAAATTCTTGGCTCTGGTCCTCAAGTTTCCTGAAGATGGTATAGCAGATGGTTGGAGATACTCCTTTTAAGGGTGAAAAACCCCACTATCTAGTATCTTCATAGAATCACAGAATGGTTTGGGTTGGAAAGGACCTCAAAGATCATCAAGTTCCAACCCCCCTGCCATGGGCAGGGACACCTCCCACTAGCCCAGGTTGCTCAAAGCCTCATCCAGCCTGGCCTTGAACCCCTCCAGGGATGGGGCATCCACTGCTTCCCTGGGCAACCTGGGCCACTGCCTCACCACCTGCACAGTGAAAAATTTCTTTGTAATGTCTAGTCTAAATCCACCCTCTTTCAGCTTAAAACCATTACCCCTCATCCTATCACTGCAGTCCCTGATAAGAGTCCCTCCCAATCTCTCCTGTAGCCAGCCCCCTTTAAGTACTGGAAGCCTGCTCTAAGGTCTCTCCCCAGTCTTTTCTTCTCCAGGCTGAACAACCCCAACTCTCTCAGCATGTCCTCATATGGGAGGTGCTCCAGCCCTCTGACCATCTTCGTGGCCCTCCTCTGCACCCACTCCAACAGGTCCATGTCTTCCCTGTGCTGAGGACCCCAGAGCTAGATGCAGTACTCCAGGTGGGGCTTCATGAGAACAGAGTAGAGGGGGAGAATCGCCTCCTTTGACCTGCTGCTAATGCTTCTTTTGATACAGCTCAGGATATAGTTTGTTTTTTGGGCTGCAAGTGCACATTGTTGAGTCATGTTGAGCTTTTTGTCAACCAACACACCCAAGTCCTTCTCCTCACGGTTGCTCTCAATCCATTCTTCTCCCAGCCTGTATTTGTGCTTGGGATTGCCCCAACCCACATGCAGGACACTGCACTTGTCCTTGTTGAACCTCATGAGTTTGGCATGGGCCCACCTCTCAGCCTGTCAAGGTCCCTCTGGAGGGCATCCCTTCCCTCTAGCACGTTGACTGCTCCACACAGCTTGGTGTCATTGGCAAACTTGCTGAGGGTGCACTCTTCGCTGAAGAAATCTTTCTCCTATTGAATCTACAACCCATTGGGCTTCTTTCTTGACATAGAAATCACCTCACTGTTCATATTCCAGCAAACCTAAAGTTTTATTGTCCACAGCCCTTTAGGATCCATTTAGACAGCAAAAGCTATCCAAATGCCAGCACTCATGTCATTGCTGCATTTTGTGCTTGAGTGGTTAAGCACTATGAAACTTAACTTTGAGGCAAGTGCTTGGAAACCCTGTCCAAGGGACAAAACCTACATCCAACCTCCTGTATTCCCCATTTGCCTTCCTTGACTCATCATCTCTTCCGAAAATGTCCTTGCCTGACAGTTCATTATCTTATATGAGCATATGGTGGACAACCCTCTTCAGAGTTTAAACAGTGTAAGCTGTAACTCTGCTGTAGCTCGTGCTGTCTATGCCAGCCAGCTTTGCAGATCTGCCTGCTCTGTATTTTTATCTAAGCTGTGTATCCATGCCACCAAGACTGCTTCATGACCTTGTCTGGCAGATAGACTTCATATTATTGAAGGGCTTAGGGTCACCCAGTGGGCACACTTGCAGACTGTCACTCAAGTGAAAAGGAAAGGTTACTCATTTACCACCCCTGACCTTCTGTTCTCTGTTTTAGTTTCTGTTGAATTTTCAGGAAGCCAGAAGATACGCTTGGTGCCCTATTTTTTTTTGTATGCAACCCTGGTAGTGCTGGTGGTAGTAGTAGTAGCAGTAAAACATGGAAGAATAGGTGGATGGAGATTCCACCAGTGGTACCATTAAGGCAATTATTCCCTGACTAACAGTGTTGCATGTGTGTGAATGCAGATGGAGACAGTGCATCTCAGAGAAGGTTGAATAAAGGTTAAATAATCTTCCTTTTCATAATGGACCCCATGAGGCTCTCTAAGGCTGCTACAATAGACTGAGTGTACGGCATTGTTGCACAGTTCTTTTAACAGTCCTACATATTTTCCATTATTAAAAATGCTTTGTTTTACAGATCAGATGCCCCATTAGTATTGTTATGATTTCTTGTCATTCTGAAACCAGTTGCATTTTATCCCTTATGATTTCTAGAATACATCTAGTCTTGATTTTTTTTTCAGTCCAGCAACAGCTTTATCCTCTTCCCGTCTCATTATAGTATGAGAAAATTGAGATTGCTGGGGGGACATTAGTTAATAAACACATTGCCTGCAGTTCTCAGACAATTGATGCATTTTTCCATCTTTTTTTAATGGGATGTTATTTCTCACACCAAATTATCCGGGCTAAAGCAGTGGAGAAATTCTCACTAGAGGAAAAAAAAAACAAACAAAACAGGAAATGGTTACTACTTTAAATGAAGAATGAAAACCCCTATTAGGCAATTTACTTCATCTTTTTGCTTGACTTAAAGCTGAAATCTAAAACCTGATTCTCCACTTGCACTGGTTTTATATTTGTCCCATTGACTTCAGTGGAATTAATCCTAATTTACATTGGTATGAGAAGAATTGGATCACCAAGGTCTCATTATTCCAGACTGTAACTAATGACCTGGGTAGAGCTTTTTATTCTCTGGCTAGGACGATGCTGTAAGGATTGAGAGATTGTTCACAGCACAGACAAGAAGATGAGATAAGGCAAAGTGAAAATAAAGTGCTTCAGACTATTTCATTCCAGGAAGCTCGTCCTCACAGGCCACAGGGGATGGCTTTGCATTTCCATTATGCCACTGTGTGCTTGGAATTGCATTCCCCTGGCATTTTTCTCCAGAGTGCTAAGAGAGCTCACTGACAGTATCTGGATACATGACATACTCCTGACAACGATCAGTTCTAGTTCTTAGTCTCTGCCAACATCCCTTTCTTCTCCTCATCCCTTTTCTTTTAACACTTAGGGAGAGTATCCATGTTTTTAAATCAGGTGGCGGCTCTGCAGAAGAAATTGGTGATGAGCAAAGCAAGAGAGCAAGCAAGTGCTTACAGGGATGCGCAGACGTTCAGCCAGAGCGTCCTTTTTTCCATTTGCAGTTTATTGTACCGCCTAGTAAAGACATGGGGACAAAAAGCTGTTTGGCATACTACATATTTATTTATAAATTACAGCCGGGTTATTCAACCTCAGTGACAGCAGGCAGCGGCTGTTGGTTCTGTATTTGTCCATAAGGGGGGAAGCACTACCACCTCTTCACCCCTCACCTTGCCTCCGTACCACAGGCTCTTGCTTTCCCAAGGGAGGATGCAGACTGCATTTATCTGCCCCGTGTGGCTCCAGCTCCACGGCTTACAGGCCATCAGCAATACACCTGTCACCACTAGGAATCTCCGTGTCAGTTCATGTCCACCCTTGTGCACCTTACTGCTTGTTTTCGCCATGCTCTGTTGTCCTGAGCCTTTTGTCTTCAGAGTTGTACCTCGCTCTGTCGTCTTGTTCTATTGTGGCTTCCAGACTCTTCTGAAAACAAATCTTACTCATTTTCCGACCCTGGTTCTATCTGGCCGAAGTTTGGCTGTTTCATTTGACCTCCCTGTCTCCTACAGATGCAATTCAGCCTTGTCCTCCTCCCTTGGCAGATGTGGTCATCCGCCCAGAAGAACACTTCCTCTGTCTCCTTACAAACCATTTGAAGGCAGCTTGGAAAGTTACCGCTCTAATTTGACAGTGTTTCATACTTATCATCCTTGGGTCTGAGGCTGTGCAGAATACACCTAGCTCCAACAGCATGTGTTTAGACTTCTAAATATCCATTGAAATAAATAATAGGAGCTCAAAGAGGAATTCAGAGCCTAAATGTTTCTTCAGTGCTGATCTTTGGTCCTGTAACAAGACTCTAAATGAACTTCACCTGCCTTAATCCTTCCACCAAGCCAATGTTTGACCTTTCACTGTGGACAGCAAACAAAGAGTTTGCATTTACAAATGATCCATCTTGCAGGAAAAAAAGAATCCCTCTGAGCTCCTGAGTTCTCTAACACAAAGCATTAGTACCTTTGCTAAGAGGATAAAACTTCATTCTTGATTGAGAAAACTGTACAAAAAAAGCATTTGATCTGATTGACACAGCTGTTCTAGTTGCATTGGGTAGCTCATTTAATCAATAAGCTTTGTCTTTTGGAATACTAATGCTTGTCTTGTACTTGCTGCTTCTCAAAATACTGTTTGCTATTATTTGTTTAATGTGATGAACAAATATATGGCTCCACCAAGAAAGCCTGAAAGTCAGAGAGTGTGAGCAGCAGGGCTGTTGTTTGGGATTCCAGGCAGGGTGGCTTACAGATAATCACTTCACCCTTTATTTCTTAGCATCTTGGAAATGGTTTCTGAAGTGGCCATAGATTTCCACTGTGGTAGCATATAGTGACTACAAATACTACAGATTCTTCTTTGGAGGTCTCCAGGTACACTTCAGTAAGCAGTCATTCTGTTTCAGTTCAGTGACTTTTATTTAATGTTAGTAGTTAGGGAAAACTGACCTTTTCATGTGCTTTGCAGATATTAATGAAGATTAAAAAATAATACCTAGATGCATTGGAATACTAAAATACAAATCAGGTACATTTTTTTTGACTGATGCCACACAGCTCAATAATATCCTTCCATGCAAAAATTAAGCTGTAGAAGGCATAAATATTTACCATTTGAAGGAGGGCTACTATGGCTGGATTATCTCTCCTAAGCTTCACAGGCTCTTACTGAAGATAGAATTATTGGAGATGGAGGCACTGGGGGTAATACGCTACTGAATTTGGAGCTGCTTGTTAAAACTTGAACAAGTTCTGAGTCAGATTTCCTTTAAAGTTGCATTGAAAGTAATGACAAGTAGTAGTAATCACTGGTGCAAGTGATGAAAATAATTAGTCTTTATTCTAGGAATTTGGATTATAATTTAACTATCATCCTGCCAAGAGACTACACCTGTATGTAAACTGCTAGAGTCAGGAAAAAATGTCATGGTTTTTCAGAAAATGTCCCACCTCTTAAAAGAGGCATTGGATCTTTAAAAAAACACACCACAGTTAAACAAAGTGCTTTGAACAAGGTATGGAAGCTGCAGGAATATGACATTATGTTTGTCTTGGCCAGCTATTGCTGCATTCATTAATTTTTTTTTCTACCTTTTTTAAAAGGAACAATGCTCATTTAGTTTCTCAACAGATATCAGTGATGATTTTGGAAGGCTGAGAGATTTACTGAATATTTTATGTAATTTAAAAGGGCTTACTTTCACTTACTGACACAGGCTATTGCCATTTACATAATTATAAAAAAAAATTTCAAAATGTATTTGAGCTGATCCTACACTTAAAATACAGAGTTTGGAAAACAAACAAGAGTTTGACTAATTTTTAATAGCACGTGTGAAGCATACTTTGATAAATACAAAATAGTGAATGTAAATAATTATTTGCAGTTCATGCAGAAAAGCAAATGAGAATAATGTATTTGTTTGTTTATAATAAAGTTGTTACCTGCTTCACACACAGCCCTTGTGGAATCGAGTATTTCTCAGTGGTATTAGACACAACTGTTTCAACATAAGCGAGAAAACACCCAATAAAAAGCAGTTTATAAGCACTGTACTCTTTAAAAATATTCACCAGTCTGAGTTCAAAAGAAATAAGGCCTACAAGAAACACTCATGTCTATGTACTGTAAGTCCATCCTAGGAATTGTTGTACCTGTTATCTAGTTTGAAAAAAATATTGGTAGAGGAGTGGCAGTCTCAGAAATCATATATGCTGTTACATTTCAGGAAATAGAGATGGCTGAATAAAAGAAATATTTTAGTATTAGCACCTCCACCGAGAGAAAGAGGCCAATATTATTGAGGAATACCAAAGAATCCATGAAGGAGAGGGATATCGTGAATATTCCAGCTATAGTGCAAGCCTTGATCAGATAAAATAAATCTTCATTAATGCTACTGCTCCTGGAACTATTTTTTTTTAAATATACATTTGTTTCTATGTGAACATTCTGGGTGCCCTGAAGTATTAGACTCTTTGAACACCATATCTGAAGAAAGACTGGAATCAGGACGTGAAGGAAGGGCCTGTTTTTTTCACTTAGGTCCCTTGTCTCCAACAACAAGCCCTATCTCATTTGGCTTTTGTGTCAAACCGGCACCATACACCTTTCCTGCCTCGCAGATGAGCTGCAGCGTGGTGGATAGAAAGAGTTCATTTATCGCCTAGACAAGCTCTAAGGGGCTCTGCTGCAAGTCGCACTTTTCCCGAGAAAATGCCACATGCTGGACCAAGTTCATTTGTACTCTAACTCCATTAAAGCTAATGGGCTCTCCCCCGGGATGAAGATGGTTCCTTGAAGCTAGACAGAAAGGAAAGAAGACATCACTTAAGGGAGCTGAGATATCACTGAAATGAAATCCGAAACTGTTTATTCCTGGGTCAGAAGCTGGTTTTCCTTTTTCAGCTTATCTCTTGGACTGGAAAGAATTTTATAGCATAGGATATCCATACCCTTATCTAGGCTGGATAATAACCCGTACGGTGGGAAGCATATGCTTTCAAACCATGGGCTTCCTCTTCCTCCAGCCCACTGCCGCCATCTCCTTTCTGCTAATCTGTCTATTGGAAAAAATCAGCACTCATTTTTTTCCCCCTTTCTTGCCCCAGCTGCAGCCTTCTTTTTTGAAGAAAAAAAAAAAATCTAATGCTTTCTTGCTTCTTAACCTAAACTTAGTAGTGATGTATGTGTTGGTAATTAACTGAATCGTATGTGACAGCTGGCTCTCGTCTAGGCATATTTGATAGTGGGCCATCAGCTGGAAGTGCAGGTAGTGTTGGCCTTCAAGGACGGTAGTGTCTTAGGTTGCAAGACTCCAGATTCCTCTCCTACCTTTTCTTTACGCCTTGGTGCTTTCTCAGTCCTCCCAGAATTTGTGCTATCAGGGTTTATGCCCATCTCTGGGCTGCCAGAGCACCCCTGTCGGGAAATACAGTGGTGGCATGGAGCACCCATGCTCAGGACTGAAATTCATATTCATCTGGCATCCCTAAGCACATGAGGTTGGTTGGCTTCGCCAAGAAGAGTCATCGTGTCTTGGTGCATCTCCAAATGTTGTCCCTAGGTCACGCCACACAGAAATTAGGGATGGGAAGTGACTTTAGTGTTAAAGCCATACGTCAGGCTCTGAAGACTGTCTTTTTTCAAATCTCTATGAATTGGAGCCTTTTTGAAGGGATTCCCGAGTTTGTATGTTGAGACAACATGAGCTGATCTTAGATGATACCCAGTGTACAGTGTGTCTTTTTCTATACCCCAGATGTAAGAAAGTGTGACTTTTCAACTCAGATTATATATAGAGACTTGTGTGTATAGCTGCCTCATTCAGTCTTCACTGTGGGACAAAGTGATGGCAGTGACATCTCCTTTGGCATCAAATTCAGTTAGAGATGTGAGTGTCCATATGAAAAACGCATCTCCCACCTTCAGACTCAAATAGAGCTAAAAAGAGGTATCATTAATGGTACCAGCTGGAAGCTGCTCCTAAACTCCCCCAAAGTTTACTGTGTGGAAATAATAACCACCTGATGACATTTTGCTGGGCATCAGGAGACTGCAAGTTTCTTCCTTGAAGACTATGACAACAGGGAAGTGCTGAACAAAGGAGCTGTATGTTGCAAGGTTGTGCTAGTCATTTTTAAATAGGCAGCCCACAAAAGGAGGGTGGGAGGGTATTCCTCCTTCAGAAATGTTGCTGGGAAAGGTCTGTCATTCAAAGGGAAACAGAAGGTGAGAGCAAGGGTGGAGACCTCAGCAAACTCTGGTTAACTTAACAGAACCGGTAAACTTCAAGGAACAGCTGTGCTACCCTCCCACCAAACACAGTGCCAAGTCTAGCTGTGGTAAGGGTGGGAAAGGGCTTAGAAAAGGAAGCTCGAAGCACCAGGACAAGGTGGTGGCAAAGGAAACACCCAGGGCATAACTGTATCAGCCACCTGCCACAGGGCTTACTGCTGGAGTCAGCAAGCACCCCGCTCTGGTCTCAGACTAGTCCTGAGACCTTTATGAGAATACAACCCAGGTCTGCTACCAAGCATTCTGAGGAAACGAAGGGCCAGGGTGGGGGGACAGCCTGTCCTTTGAAGTGCCAAAGGTGCACCCTGTAGGCAGTGGGGACAAAGCTCACAACCAACCTGTTCCCAACCAGGAGGCTGAGAGAGGCAGTGCCGTCACAGAATCACAGAATGCTTTGGGTTGGAAGGGACCTTCAAAGACCATTTAGTCCAATCCCTTTGCCGTGGGCAGGGAAATCTCTCACTAGATCAGGTTGCTCAAAGCCCTGTCCAACCTGACTTTGACCAGGGCTTTGAGCAACCTGACCAGGAACAGGACATCCACAGCTTCCCTGGGCAACCTGTTCCAGTGCCTCACCACCCTCCTTGTAAAGAATGGCTTCCTTAATAATGTGCCATCCAAACGTACCCTCTTCCAGTTTCAAACGGTTGCCCCTTGCCCTGTCCACTACAGGTAAAAGGTCTCTCCTCCTTTCTTATAAGCCCCCTGAAAGGCCACCATAAGTTCTCCTCGGAGTCTCTCTCCCTTGGGCTAACAACCCCAGCTCTCTCAGCCTGTCCTCACAGGAGAGGTGACCATTCCTGTGGCCCTCCTCCGGACCTGCTCCAGCAGGCCTGTGCCCACTTTGTGCTGAGGGCTCCAGAGATGGGTACAGCACTCGGGTTGGGTCTCAGGAAACCGGAGCAGCAGGGGACAGTCACCTCCCTCCACCTACACTTCTTGCTCGAATTGCCCCGCTCCTCCTCCTCCTCGGCGGCCGGCACCCCGAGACACCCTGCCGGGCTGCTCACCTCCCCCGAGCACCCCACACAACCCTTCCCGGGTCAGCCCACCGCTCTGTGGGGCCAGGGCACGGCAGCGCGGCCGGCGGGGTCGGGGGTCGCCCCTCGGGGCAGAGGAGAGGGGCGGTTCATCCGCTCCCCAACCCCTTTTCGCCTCCCGCCTCCTCTCCCCGCCCTCAGCCGCCGCCGGGCTCTTTGTGCTGCCCTCCGTTTCGCCTCGCCTCAGCGCGGCGCTGCCCGCCCGGTTCCGGCCGCCGCCGCTGAGAGGATCGGCGGGTCAGCCCGCCCCCGCCCTCACCCCTCTGTGGGGCTTCCCCGCCTCCGTCCCCGCCCTCCCGCCGCTTTCCCCCCGCCTCGTCCTTCTGTCACCGGTGTGGGCTTCTCGCCGCCCCTTCCCCCCGGGCTGCCTGTCAGCCCGCCCTCCCTGCCCGCTGCCCCTCGGTGGCTGTGTCCGTGTCCCCGCCGCCCCCGGAGCTCCCCCGCCGCCGGGGATGGCGCCGCTGACAGCGCCCGCGCACGCCTGAGCCGGCAGGAGGAGGAGGAGAAGGAGGAGGAGGAGGGAGAGATGAACCGCTTCCAGCCCGGGGTCGCGCTGCTGCTCTCGCTGCTGTGGGAGGTGAGGTGGGCGGGGGGCAGAGCTCTGCCTGTGGCCGCTCTCACAGCGCCGGGCCGGGTGGCTCACCCCCGGGAGCTCTGCCGTCAGTGGCGGGCAGCGGAGGGGAGGCTGTCAGCGCGGGGGTGTTTTGTGTGGGGGGAGGTGCAGTGTTTATTTGGGGGTTTATGCCCTTGCCGTGGCTCCAGAGCTGCGGGCAGAGCGCGGTCGGGGGCGCGGGGCCGGGTGGGGTTCAGGGGAGGTGGGGTTGTGTTTGTAAGGGTCCGTCCGCGGACATGGCGAGGTGGAGGCGCGGCGGCATCAGCTCCGGAGGAGCCGCGGGGCGGCCGGGTTGAACTTCTCGGAAAGGCTGAGTAGCACGGCTTTAATCGTTACAGCATGCAAACAAACAAAAATAATTAACAGCTTGTGTTAATTGGAAGGGAGGATTGGTGCCACGCAGTTATGTCACGGGACTGGGAAACCAGCTCCTTTTTTTTTTTTAGCAGAGGGATCCAGAGATGTTTTCTGGTGGTGGAGCGGTGTCTCAGTCTTTGGTTGAAGCTTGGGGTTGGGTTGGGGGCAGGCTGGGGGGCATCGGTGGCCGGGCTGGGACACGTTCATGGCGGGGACGCTGCCCTCGAGTCATGGCTGGGACGCGCGAGGTGGCGGCGTGCTGCGGTGGCTTCGGAAGCGCCCGTGGGCTTGTCTTGGGTACGGCTTTACATCCATAAACCCAGAGGCTGTCTAGGTGAGGGTGTCAGAGGGGTCGAGAGCTGTGTTGCTTCTGTGATAGAGCAGTTTAAATAGAAAATAAATTATTTTTTTTTAAAAAGCAACATGCCACCAAACCCATACATGGAAACTGGAGTGCTGGCTTTGTAATTATTGTTTTCGGTAATGGATATAATTCCTGAAAACGATGTTTACTACATGTTTATGTCACCTACGTAAATGAACAGTTTCTGGTGTGTTGCCTACTGTGTCATCCAACATCAATTAAAACACTCAGATCAAAATCACCATTTCATGTAAAAAAATGGAACTCTTTTCAAATTAATTGGGCTGCATCTCGTTACCCCTGGTGTAAACCTGGCCCGAAGCCTGGCCGATGATTGCTCCTTGACTCTTCAGAAAGCATGAATGGCAAAATGTCAATTAAATGAAACGGACACTGGCATTTCCCAGAGGGAGTTTGTTCATCTAAGAGTGTGAAAGGCTTCACCCCTCCAAGATCTGTTTGATTAGCTGTCTCTGCTCTCCAACGCGTATCCTGCTGAAAAAGATGCTATGTGCCTGAAAAAAGTACTTTGCATAAGTTATGTTTGGATGTAGCACATGTTGCTGTTATTAAGCATTTATGCTGGTTTTAATTGTGGATTTTTGTTTTCCTTTTTCTTTTAATCTAGAATGCTTGTTTTGCTATCTGGTTTTTTGGATTTTTTTTTTTTTTTGGAAGTACTTAGGATACCTTTTAAAATGAGATGCTATGTAAATAAGTATTACAAATTGCTTTAAGTTGTACTCTACAGGAAAAAAAGACCCAGAAGCAGGATGCTGGGACTTAAAATAACTGAATTGGAGACATCTGGTTGTTTAGAAGTTTTCTGGTATTTGAAACTTTTGCTGTCTTTCTGCACTAACTTCCATAGTGGCTATTATGTTTGCAACATCGACATGATCTTAGTTAATATTTAACACAGCGTGAGCTGTGAAATATATTTTTCATTCAGCATTTTGCAAAAGACTGACTGTTATCCAAATGATGGGAGGGGGCGGAAGCCATTTAGCCCTTTGGAGCAATCTGCAGTAGTTTACTGACATTTAAAGTTCTCCTTGTTTAAATTACCCCAAATACTTGTTGCAAGACGTCCATGTATTTTCTGTCCGTGTGCATTCGAAAACGCTATTTCTAGTTTATATGGGTGGAAGGGTCCTTCACATGTAAGCATACGTTGAATCGAAGGTGGGTGGTAGTCTGGATGCAGGGAATTCTTCTTTGTGGCGCTCAGGTGACTGTGCTGCGCTCCCGTGGGATAGTGATGGTTTGCTGTGCCTTGATGAAAAAGAAGGGCTGATGGGCAGGGGAAGGTGCTTGTTAGCACTCATGGGTGGTTTCACGAAGGTGACTGACTGGAGGCATGGCTATCGAAGCAGGATTTGCATGTAGGCAATTGCTGGCTCTTGATGCTAGGATGCTGGTCCTTTCTCTAGAAGAGCTTGAGATACACTAATTACAGGAATGCCCAGAGTGCTGTGGTGGTAGGAAAGAGGGATTCATTCTGAGTTTTCCTGTTTGACAAGAGTTTTCCACCATAACCACAAAGACTTTATTTTTCCTCCCATGATGGAAGAAAAATCTCCAATCCCAGGACTGAGGAAACTCTGCTCTGAGAAGACCTTGCTGTTAAGGGCAAAAGGCCAAAGATGTCATGAGTTTTGCTCACAACTTAGTCATCATTGAACAGTTTAACACATAAGCTAAAATAAGGAACTTTTAAGGTGGGTAACTTGCCAGGTAATTTTGGTTCTTGCAGGAAGAAATGAACACTGTTGAATCTTCATCCATCTGTCTCTTTTTTCAGCTTAATTTGGCTACTTGGAGATAGCAGTGTGTTATTAACTGCAGTTGCCTGAAATGCCCTTTTTCCCCAGGAGCCTGGATGTCTGGCAGACCTGTAGCACTGGGATATGTGATTTCAACATTCCCAGATAGCCAGTGGTCTCACTCCCTAACACAGATTGTGGTTCCACTGACAGGACTGTGTTTTGTCTCAGTTTTATATGAGTAGGTGGCTCTTGATTTTATGGAAAGCTTTGAGGAGGTCCTTAAAGTGATGTCTGGTTGGGGTATATATATCAAGATTTCCTGGTTTTATTTCGTCGGATATTCCAAGGGCTCTGGCCATTCCACCTTAAATGTGACTTTAATGAATAGCATTGTCTTTGGGATGGAAAAAAAGAAGACTAAAGAAGCAGCACCTCCAGGCCTTTGATGATAAAGTGAGCTTATTTTCAGCCTGAACGAGGGCACCAGAGTATTCTGATGTGGCTTATTCCTCAGACTGCTTGCTTTCTCTCCTGCAAGCTGCAGAAGTGCTGGGTGGGGGACAAATAGGTGGCTGAATCTCAGCTCGAGGATTTGAATTGTGGATGGGGAGGCTGAGCAGAACTGTTTAAGCCTGGTAGAGGACCCTCCTTGTGCTGCAGTGATAATAAAAAAGGGTGTTTTATTGTTACTGCTGCTGAGTATCTCGCTGCATAGCTTCAGCTCTCAAAACTGTCAAATAATTTTAGGTGCTTAAGCTTCTGGTTGGCCCGTATGGTGAGTCCAGAGGAACCTAGGAGCTAGTGCAACTACCTGAATATTGAAGTCAAGCTTTTTAGTGCTCTGTGTTAAGGTAAGCTGAGGCTTGTGGTAGTCGCTGTAGGTGGTATGAAATGTGGGTGAGAATCCCACCATGAAGGTTTCCTTCCACATGGCTATGTAAAATGTAGAGCATCACTTTTGGAAATATTAGCATGATATTTCTACACACTGAGTTTCTCATTACTAAAAATGATAATGTGAATGCTGATAGAAATACTGATAATCGGATGGTTGGAAAAAAGCAATCAGTGTAGTCCTCTTCTTGTTAATTTGTCAGATTAAAGATACTACAAAAAAGAGTCAAGTGCCTTTTTTGAAAGAATGGGCATGTCATATGAAGAACAAAATGTGTTATCTTGAAATAAAATTCAAACACTCCCGACAGTCTGTCATAAAAGATTTATTTAAATAAGAGCAATATCGGCTAGCTGCTTCCTACTTGGATAACTGCTGTGTGGAGCTTTTTAGTATTGTTTTTGTACATGGATTTCAACAGGACAAATTTAAGCATCGGATGGTTGGCTAAAATCTCTGTCCTAAAATATATTCAAACCTGAAGAGGTTATGGGGTGTGTGTTTATTTGTTTGTTATTTACCCTGTACAAACACATCAAGCTGGGCAACATTTTGATCACAGTAGGCACCAGTGGAGTTCAAGAGGTTGTTAGAATTATGGGGAATCCCCCCTTCCTCAGTTTCTGATACATTTTTCTCTCCATTAACTGTCAGAGTTTTCTTTATCTACAAATTACTGGAGTGTATATGCCCTTGGATGTATGATGGTGCAGGAACACCTGGGCTGTTGTCTCTGTGATGTCCCTCTCTCTGGAAGCCCCCTGTTGAAGTTTTAACTTTTGTGAGCATCAAGTGGGTGGTGCGAGGAATAATCTTGTCCAAACTATTGGGGAAAAGTCTATCCCAAAAATTCAGCAAGGGAGTTATTAGTGTAGATGTGTCCGTTAACCTTCTCCTGCTCGTTAGTTTTAGTTATGTAAAGGGCTTAGCAGCTTAAACAAGTTTTGTGTTTTGTTTTTTTTTTTTTTCTCCCTTGCTTGCAGCTGGTTGGAAAGCAGCTATTGCATTGCTGAGCAAAGGGAGGAAAAAGCTTCCTTACTTAGGATTTCTAGTTTGGGGATCCAACTGGTGCTGGCATGTCTTCCTTGCCTCTTGACAGAAGCGAGATGGGCTGTGATTTTCAGGCAGGAGGACTGAGCGTTGCACGCTTTTCTCACTCTGCTCCTGCTGAGGAGGAGATGGATTCGTGTTTGCTGCGGGAAGGGAAGGGTGGCCGAGTGCCATTTGCATCCTCTAAGGGGAGGTGGGAGTAGCTCTGCAGTGGGCTTTTTTTTGAGCTTGGGGTTTTTTCATCAGAAAAAAAGCATCTATGAAACATGTTTATATTTTTTTACAGCAGTCAAAATGTTTAGCACCTTCTGTTATACTTTCTGTATAAAAGGAAGTCCTCAGGTTCTCTTTTATCTCGGTACTTCCCACTCAGCTCATGCAGCTATCTGGAAGGATGTGTTAAACTTGACCAAAGCAAGCCTTCAGTTCTCAGCTGCTCTTTGAAAATGGGTTTAGCTAAAATCAGTGACAAAAGGCTCAATCGAAACTCTTTTTTTGGTTTAAACCAAATTTATTTTGGTTTACTCCACTAGGAAGAGGCTTAGGAAAACTGTAATGAGTGTGCCCGCATAGAGGTTTTTCCCTGCCTGTCTGTGTAGGCTGAGTTTACAAGCAGGAACAGATTAATGCTTGAGTTTATGTGACAGAATTTAAAATAAACATTCCTCATTTCTTGCTGAGACAAGGTGGCTACTGATGTACTTGAAATCTGTTGTGATATAAAGTAAAATCCATATAAATAAAAAAATTACAGAAAGATAGCAGTTTTGAATTTTTAAGCATAATTTTTGAAGATGCTGCAGTGCTTTGTGTCCTCAGCAATGCAGCTGTTTCCATCGTTTCTGTGTTTTGCTGAAGGCTTTGTTGAAATCCTCCTAGGGTTTATTATGGCCAATACAAACTTCATTCTGATAGCAAGAGGGAAAGCCTTTCTAAAATGATCTTTTTTTCTTTGCTTGAATAGTGCCTTTTGGGGAACGATTCTTAGGTCTGTCTGAAGGCTGAGGACACAGCCTGGGACTGTGGGCGTTGAACAGCATTTCCAAGACAAGGGGAAATATGAGGTCTTAAACAGTGGATATTATCACTTTCCTGACATTGGTAAGATTATACATGAGATGAAATACTATGCCTGGCATTTCGAGGGGGCATGAGAGGGCAGTCTGGGTTTGTTGAATCCTTTCTTTTTTCTTTTCCTTTTTTTTTTTTTTTCTTTTTGAGAACAATGTATCTTGACAGGTTTCTTGCATATGAAGTGGAAAAGTTTTCAGTGCTGAGTTAAAAATGACTGTATTTGGCTTTGCACTAAATAGGTGTTAACTAAACCCATGTTTTAAATAACTCAACTAAAACCTCTTCCTCTTTCTCAATGACTCAGCTTTCAGTCTGGTAGATTTTTTAAAAGGAAAGGAACTACTGAAGAAGTGTTTTTTAATCTGTGTCTGATCCAAAACAGGGGGGTGGGCTGTTTGTGGTAAGGGTGGTCCCTGACCCCTCATTCCACTGACTGTGTGCTTCTGCAGGGCTGTGGAAGGTCTAGTGACCACTGGCACTGTGGAAGACTAGGCTACCGAAAAGAGGATGGGGAAAAAATTCAGAAGAAATAGTTTTCCATTGGTTCTGCAGCAATTTGTGCAAAGGGACGAGAGGGAATGTATGGCTTGGAGTGGGACTGCCCATTTTGGTAGGACACTTGTTTCAGTACGTTAAAAGTCACCTAACAGGAGTTACAGGACAGACAATACTGCTTTTATAACAAAGAAAATCCTACAGACCTTTTCCACGCATTGCTAGAAGGGAAAAGTAGCTGAGTCTGTTTCTTATTTTCCCCTGAAAGACGCTGTTTGATAAGACTAACTTCTCCAGATGGTGTCCTGTTTTCCCACATCACTTGCCAAGTGTCCATCAGAGCAGAAGTTCTCAGCCTGGAGCTAATGACCTTCCCCAGCCTTTCCCATCTGTGGGGTGGGAGAGGGTTGTGGCTGGAGACCATACCCCCAGGGAAGGTCCACCATCAGCTGGAGAGACTATCGTCGTCGAGTCCAGCTGGTGGATAACTGTGAACCCGGCCATTCCTTCTGTGTCTCTCATTTGGAGGTCTGGGGGGGAAAAAAAAAACCAAAAAAACCAAAAAACACCTTGGCTTCATGCCTTTCTTTGGAAGTGACCATGAAGTGGTCTGCACCTTAGGTTCAAAGTTGAATGATGGTGGAAAGCAGTCATTTTTGGAGAGTGCTAAAGCAGGGCAGTGGGAACGTGCCCTGACTCCAGCCCTGGCTGCACTTGAGCCCCCTGTAAGCAGCTTGTTCCTTTCCTGCTAGAATAGAAATGATGGCATGCCAGCTGGCTTCGTCTCCCACCTCTGATGTTGGTGGGCATCATGCAACTAAATAGCTGGCAATAGTTTTGAGGGTGGATCCTTCCTTCTCAGGTCTTGCACTGGTGGAATTAGAGATGAGGATCATGGACCCTGAGTATGCAGCTTGTACCTGTACAAATCTGTCTTTCCGATACACTGAGTTAAGGCAAGTACATTGAATGTGTTTTTATGGCTTTCTAGTTACAGACATTCTGGTCTGTTGGGATCCTCCCTCGGAGAAGGAAGAACCGGAGAACACTGAAATGAAACTAGTATGAGAGGAACATGAGCATGCGGGAGGGTGGCAGGGGTCTCACTGACGGCAGACTGAGGCCACAGGCAGAACATGTTTCAAGAGCCTTACACTTGACATGAGAAGAGTATTTTGTTGCACATGTTCATCTTCTTCTTGGGGCTCAGTGACACTGCCCAAGGGAGAGTGATGCTCTTGTAGCCCTACTGTGCTGAGTTGGGTGTAGGCAGCAGTGCAGTTGCAGTGACAGTGTTGTGCCACCATGGGGTTAAGAGCTCGTAGTGTGCCCATGATCTAGAAGGTTTAGTCTTCAAGAAATTAGGAGCTCTGTTGGGGAACGTACACTAGCAGAAAAAAAGAAGTGCCAGTGTCTGTAGTAGCAAAAGCAGGCTTGTTGTAAGTTGTTGCAGACTTCTTTTTTTTGCTGGCACAGTTGTGTCTTTTTGCACACCCGATGGACGTAGGTAGACCAAAGAAATTATCTCGTGTGTTCTGACCTGAGTCTGTATTTGTCCTTTTCTGGGCAGGAGACACGCCTTGCCTAACCAGAGAAGTTTAGTTGTTTATACCAGACTGGTTTTAGTACAGTTCCTTTGGTGTCAGCACAACAGGTTGCTGTTAAAGTGCAGGTACTGCACAGTGACTCCTGTTTGGGCGTGACAGTGTGATGACAGACAGTGTAGTGGTCTGTGCCTGGGGAATTGCTCAGGTATAACTCACTGTTTAATTTCTTCCAGTTTTAGTAAATCTCTTCACTGAAGTAGATAGAAAACCTGTTATCGTAGTGAATTTCTTTCTGCTCTCCCCACAATAGCTCTGTAAATGCAGAAAAGTCGGTGCAGGCTCTGCTCGCTGTGGCGGGGGACTGTCAGCGTGCTTCACCTCTTGATGCGAGAACCGGACAAGGATGAGTCAAGCAAGTGTTTTCTTTCATCGCTGCTCCTGGGGGGAAAAATGCATTGCTCATCGCTACAGATAATTATCTCAATACTGGTGTAAGTGAAATCCAGGAATTCACTGCTGGCTCTCTTACAGTGCAGGTTCCCAGCTCAGAGCCCTACCTCCTCACCACGTTTGGAGCTGTGGGTTCAGCCTGGTACGTGAAGGGTAATGGGTGTCAAAGTCCAACTTCTTTTTTTTCGAATGCCATTAAGTTTGGCAGGATTTCAGTCCAAAACAGAGGAGGAAACCTTCCTCTCTGAATATGCTGCTCTCAAATGGTCAGCCAGTTGTCTAGCCAAAAAAAAGAAGGTAGGGAGGGAGAAGTTTTAAATCTACTTTTACATGGTTTGCTTTTCTTTTTAAGGCTGACATGAGCTGCTCCTATCTTGAGTGCTGTCTTATCTGTCCCAAGCAAATATCCCTCACGAGAATAATGATTTTTCAATGGTTTGAGCAGCAGTAATGCTGAGGTTGGCTGCTGGTCCTGAGCCATCAACAGTGCTGTCACGACGGGAGCTAACACATGCAGTGTTTTGTGTGAAGGACCGTGATTCCACTCTGCTCTGCTTTTTGACTAAGGCAACATCCATTTACCAGCTGTCATACAGAAGTAGTAATAGCGTACGGGATTGGGTTAAACATCTTCAGAACTGGGTCATCCCCTAGTTTGATATAGTGCAAGATAACATTAAGCCACTTCGTTATTTTTTTTCTGAAGCTAAAATGAGAGCAGTCTCTGTTGCTAGTCTCGGGCTTGTGTGTCCCTGCATCAAGCATATTGTGCCACGCTAAGGCTGGGGGTTTGCCTGGCTATTGCTTAGGGTGAGCTGTATTTCTGGGGAAACTAGGGAGCAGAGGGGGCAGTGAGTGCCAAATAATGGCCAAATACTGCTGGTTGTGGAACCCTGAGAAAAAGCCAAGGCAGATGCCTTTGGATTTGAGTGTCAATTGGAAGTGGTAAATTGAGATTGAAGCAGTTAGTTTGTTCTGTCTTCTGTTCCTTTGGTATTCACAGAAGTTTGGTTTTTAGTGGCGTTAATGCCTTGTTGTTGAGGGGTTTCACAGCTTGGGGTTTTCCTGTAATGCCAGCAGCATGAAGCTAGCTGAGCTTAATGTTGAACTTGCAGTGTGGTAGTAGAAAAGCATCCCAGGATCCACAGGTGATCTGTGGATCTTGGGAGCTTATATTTTCTGAAATCCAGGACTTAAATTGTGCTTCACACTGCAGGTAGCACTCTTGATGCTGACTTCCTAAAAGCCCTGGGTGAACATTAGAAAATTGGGTCTTGCTACACCCTCTATGTGGCAATCTTCTGTGTAGAAATCTGCAGTGTTCCTAGAAGGCATCAGACAAGATCCCGGAAATGCTGTAGGAGATGTGCTGGGGTATGCCCAAAACCTCCTGGCAGGTGAAACTTCCTGGAATGGCTATGCTGGCCCATGCTGCCAGCTTCCCGTGTGTGTGCCCATCACCAGGTGCCCTGCAGGAACTCGTTTCAGTTGCGCTTCACCTGGCTTTCCCTGTGCACCAAAACCACGGGCATGGCTGTGGCACAAAGCCAGAGGCTTTTGGATTAATCTTGTTTTAGTTCTGTAGTAATCTTGACCTTCTATTTTTATTAAAGCCCTAATCCTGGGCCCCATCCAAAGCCCATTAAAAGTCAATGGAGACATCCCACTGGCTTCTAGCAAGTGCTGGGTTAGGCTGCCTGGAGGGCACTGGGCACCTTTGACTTTGACATCTCAGCCAGCTTGAGGTGCAGGTGATCTCCACTCCCTGCATCTTCTGGAGCAGCATGGGCAGGGTTGCTCGTGTCTTCCCGGGGCCGAAAGCACATGCTTATACATGGCTGCTTCTAAAAAGCTCAGTCGCCTTGAGTCGGCTCTTGCTGTTGCTCATCTGTGCACCTGCAGTTGCTGGCATGCCTGCCTACAGTGCTGCTGGTGCAGCTCTCCTTGGGGAAGGAGCGATTTCGGCTGGCTGTGGCCGCCCTCCGTGTTGCATAAGGAGAAGAGCATCATGGTGATTATATAAAAGGGATTATGTAACCGGGTAATTTGGTAATCGCCTCTCCAGTGAACGCTAAGAATAGCTTACGATATGCATTTATTTCTGTGATAGCCATCCACAGTGATTAAATGCTGGAAGCTGCAGGTGTCGGGGCCGTGGTGTGGGGTGAAATACTTGGCACCTGATGTGTGCATGACATTGCCCAACTCCATGGCCCCTGTGCTGTTCTGGCAAGACACGTCATCTCCTGTTCCCCTTGCCCCATAGTACGGTGTGACCCGCTACACAGGTACAGTGAAGGTGTAAAACTGCTCTGACTGTATGTTCTCTTGGCTCTTCTGACGAACCTGTGCTAGCTGTTGGTGGCTTCCTTGCACCAACAGGCAATGCATAGACAGAGCAGGTAATGGAGGAGGGAACACATGTTGCTTATCCATGAATTTGGGCCATTTTTGCTTTCTCTTGCTTCCCAGAGTATCTTTTTTTTTATTTATTTTGTGCTGTACTTGGCAGTACCTGCTGTGAGGTGTCTGGAGGGTACTGGACAATTTTCAGGGCTGGACAATTTCCAGGATCCTGGTGAGGAGCAAGGAGCCTTCTGGGCTGCTTTGAGATGACTGAGGAGACCACGTATGCATCAGCCCGACTCCTACTTACATCTCTGCTTGTGGGTTTGTCCGTCACTTGCAGAGGAGAAGGTGACTCCCGAAAAAATCGGATGCAGCCAAAGCTGGCAACAGCTCCTATAGTACTATTTGAAGTTTTCAGTGAGAAACTGGGGAGGAGATGGGTGCTGTTCCTTGCAGTCTCTTAGCCCTGAGAAGGTTGTGCAGGGGTGAGCTAAGGATAGCTCAGGAGGAGGCGAGAAGGGGGCGAGAGGCTGTGGTGGAGAGAGGAAGTGAGCAAAAGGAGCTCTCTGAGCACCGGTGATTCATCTGGAACATCAGTCCTGGCTCTGCAGTTCTTGGCTCGACTGCTGGTGCCTGGGCAGCTGCTTGGTTGTTTTTTTGGCNTTTTTTTTTTTTTTTTTTTTTTTCTGGCTTCCCCTATTCTTGCTTTTGTGAGTTTTTAATTTCCCCTCCTGTATGCTGTCCTGAAGGTATAGTTGCCATCTTTTCTCATTGCTCCAGCCACATCATCTTCTTTACCTTAAATTGCTTTATTGGCTCCTCATCTTTTGCTGCCTGAAGCTCAATCTGTTTAACCTTATCTTCAAGCTGCCACATAATCAATCCTCCCTCCACCTACAGCTCTGACCTGCTTCCCTCCTCCTCCTTGCCTCACTCCGGACTATCATTCCACCCTTCTTGGCTTAGGGTGGCTTTCTTCCCTGTTTTGCGTGTTATTGATTTCATGATTTGCAATACTTTCCACTTCCTTGGCTGCCGAGTCCCTGTTTTGTTTTTAAATGCTTTATCTGTACTTCCCTCTTCTCTTTCTTTTCTAGACTTTCTTTGGTCCCATCTATGATTCAACCCTGGCACATCTACTTCTCCCATGGACTTTGCCTCTTTTGCCTCTTCCATCGTTGCTTTACTTTCCCCTGTTTGCAGAGGAAAGGCTGTACCACCTGCACTGAAAAGTGCCCTATAAATCTCATGTGTTGTCATTAGATGTTGCATACAGACGCATGATACAGAGCATGGCAGGCTTTGTTGGGAGATAGATAATCAAGATTACCAGATGTTTTTACTCTTGTTAACTTCCTTCTCCTACTCTGGCCAAACTTGAGATGGAGGTTAACAAGGAGAAAACCACACCAGGTGTTTTTCGCATTTTAAGATGTAAAGTTGGGACATTTGGAAGCCTCATCTATACAGTGGACGCACTGTATAGAGTTTTCCCAATTGCCGGGAAGGGTTCCCCAAATCCTCACTGCAGCCGGGCTCCCCAGCGACTGTGGATCTGGATGATGGTAACGTATTCATAGGGTAATTGGTGATGGATCTTTCTTAATCAGTATCGCTAACTCTGTGTAGTAATGATTAGGTGCATTACCTTATTTTATGCTTGCTACAGTAGTTTGCTTATTATTTCGCTGCTTTACATTATATGTATTTTCACTGTATTATTTTCCTCATTATTTTATAATTTTAAACATAAGTAAAAATAAGCTTACTTTTTAAAATTTGTTGCCTGTGTCATTTGTGCTAACCCCATTGATTGGCAAAACATTATATTGCCATGTAAGTTCTCAGGTGTAAATAGATTTAATTTTTCAGTCTCAAACTACACATCTGGAAAAAGATGTGAGTTAAGTTAAGAGCTTTTGTGCAAAGGCATGTAAGGATGTGCGAGAGCTATTGTAGGAGCTTCTGTAATGGGAAAGGTGTTTAATTTGCAGCTGTGCAGATACATTAAGAATAATCCTAGTGGGACTGATAGGCAAGTGTGAAGTAGTGAATAGAGGAGGAGGACCAAATTCATGTACTATATTAACTTGCTAAAACCAGTGATACATGAACATTAATGAGAGGTATGCCTGTAAACTCCTGCCTGGGATCAAAGAAAGATTATTTCTTTCTTTCAGATGGATAAGAGGGCTCAAGGTATATAAATAAACAGGTCTGAGGGCAATTTTCAGATCTGGAGCAGAGACACTGCAAGATTTTGCTTTACTTTTGTTTACCTTGCCAATGACACATGCAGCATGTATAATCTGATTAGTTTTAGTAGGAATATTCTTCCATTTTCTGGGGCCTCCAGACACAGGCTTTGACAATGTGTGTTGCTAGTCCGTGGCAGAAACCCTGGGGTTCAGCTGGAATGTACCAGTTGTACTGGATTTGGTGGCAGCACTCTCACTGGTGGGGAGGAGGGTAACGGGTTACAGTTTTTTGAGTTTTAACTTGGATCCTAATTGGTGATCTGCTGCCTTCCAAGAAAATAGGCTGTAAAGATATTAAATTTCTTACAAAGGTTGAAGTTCAGTTACATAGATTCAGTTAAATAGATTTCCAAAAGCGAGTCTGATGGAGAAAAAAAATGAGCAGTGTCTGCAAATATCCCACTGTCTGGAAGTGCCTGATGGAGCCAAATGAATAACTTTAAAGAACTTTCCTTTTGAAATATTCCTGCAGCAAGCTTTTAAAAAAAGATCTAGAGAAACAGGAACCCTTTGTAAAAAGCCTTTCCTTCAAGCAAGAAGAGTTAAAAACAATGGTGAAGCAAGGTTACAAAGGGACAATTAATACTGGGTTTCCTGATACCACCTAGAGAAAGCTTGGCAGACTTATTCACAGCAGTAGGGATGGCACTTGTAATTCCATTGTTAGTGTTTGCAGGTGTTACTCTAGCACTGCTAATGACTCCCTGGACACATCCTCGAAGGTGAAAGGATTGTAAACATGTGGGTCTTGAGGAAGGACCGAGACCTGACCGTAAAGCCATCCCCATGAACAAATGACTCTTCCAAGGTGTTTGATCCCCCTGTCTGTGCAGGCTTGCCAGATTTGTCTGGACTTGGCCGTCCCACAGCCTTGAAGGTGTTTTTGCAGCCAGTCAATGGCAGGGATGCACAACCTTTGTCCCTGGGAGCTGTATGTGTGTCAGCTTGTACAGAAGTGCCGGTGAATCCCGTGTGATGGTTACAGGTGGCGAGGCTGGTGTCCTGCCGCTGTGCTGTGTACACCTTCTGTCTGCAAGGTCTGCGTGGACCTGCAGGGACAGGAGTGGTGCTGGCACCTAGAACATGCACTGAAGGTACTGAAACTAAATCATGTACCTGACCTTAAAGCCTGGCTCTTCAAATGTGCAAAAAAAAACCCAAAACAAAAAAAAAAAAAAACCCCACAAAATCACCCTTCCTTTCAATGCTGTGTGCTTTTCTGGAGGAGCAACTCTTTCTAAATTATATCCTAGACTTTGCTGTCTGCTGTATTCATGGTAATGGCTTCTCCAAATATCCATCTTCCAAATCAGATTAAACCTATTTGTACATTTATGGTATTTCTTCATACTTTATTGATACACAAATAATTAAATAAAGAGCAAATCGGGCTGTTCTGCTTCAGAAGTCTCTGACAGTTGGTCTTAAGATTTTATGGAAAATCAGAATTTTGCAATGATTTGTAATGACAAAAGGTGTGCTCATCTGGCACTTCTCACAGAAGGATTTCCTAATACTTAAGAAGCATTAAATATGCATGTTCCAGTCACATCCAGGCCAGATGCATAGCCATTGTACAGATGGGTAAGTGGGCAGAAAAAAACGGCAGTGTCATGCACAGTGTTCACGGCAGAACTAGAAGCTTAATATTTCTGAATCCTCGCTTCCCATTCCAGTGCAGTATCAGGAAGCTGCTTTGACTTCACGGTCAGCATTTGCTTTGGCCTAGGTAAGTGCGTGCTTTGCAACAAGCCCTTCCTTTTCATGGACTTCTAAACATGGGCGTTTTTGGAAGTCCCGTGTTTGACATCTTGTAGATGGGATGAATCCATCCAGGCACGCGAGTGGTGTGGAGAAAAATTTCTTGGATTGGGACTCCTCGCCTTGTAGAATTATCAATAGATAATTGAGATCAATCCAGATTCTTATCCTTACGGTGTCTTTATCCTAGTCTTCCAGTTTATGCATTTGGTCATTTACCACTGAGCTATCTCTTGCATTGAGATTGTATACTTGACTTAATGACTTTCTGTTGATCTAATTGACCTCAGACTGTTAGTGATGACAGTATTTATTTGGGTAGAATATGAACTAAGAAAAATCTTCACCTGCATCCCACTTCTTTGGGTAGCTGACTGAATCTGACTTCTTGCCTTTTTAGTGCTGCGTTCACACACACCGAAATACCACAGGAACTAATGCTTGCATTTGAGATTGTTTATTTCGGTTTTTTTTTGTTTGTTTTTTTAATTTTTTTTTAATTAATCGCTCATTGAAATATGCAGTCTTAGGACAGTCTAAAGTTTTGCAAAATTGGGTCAACGCCACTGAGTAGTTTTTGGTCAAAACAGAAATAACAGCACATCAAAACAGTTTCAGCGCTTTCAAAGGCTGGTTTTGTTTAAATACTTCTAAAAGCTAAGGAATTGAAAGTATAGGTTTACAATATGTAGTCAGAGGCGAGTGGAACTTTTTTTCTGAAAAGCTTGGCATTCACCCAGGGTGTGGGAGGCCAGTTTTATCTCCCTTATGTCCTCAGGATGATTTGAGTGTGTATTGCTCTTCTGGAAGAGTTCCTAGCCTGCAGGAGACAGGGTGTACTGGAATTGATTTATGTCAGTTGTTGACTTTATCCCTCTTCTCCACTGTGTAAAATACAAAGGAAATATGCACTAAGCTAGGTGGAAAGCTACACTATAGCTCAGTGGTTTAGCTGCTCTTTTGAAGAGGGAGACCTGTGTTTTCAGTGCTTGTTCCAGTTATACGCCTTCAGGGGCAGAACAACATAGAAATTAAAGCCAAGGAAGGATGAGGTTTAGGCTGGGTATTAGAAAAAATTTCTTCACTGCAAGAGTGATGAGGCATTGGAACAGGCTGCCCAGGGAAGTGGTGGAGTCACCATCCCTGGAGGGGTTCAAGAAACGTGTAGATGTGGTGCTTAGGGACATGGGTTAGTGAGTTAGGTGGTGTTGGGTTGACGGTTGGACTTGATGATCCTTGAGGTCTTTTCCAACCTTAATGATTCTATGATTAGGTCTTTTGTTTGCTATTAAACAGCATGGCCTTGACTGGGGAAGCACTTATGGTGAAGGTTTGGGGAATCTACTTGGGTCTGTTGGAGAAGGAGGTAATTCTGCCCTTGCTATTTTTTATGTGATGTCCCAAAAATTTTGCTTCTGTCTGCTGGTAGAGATAGCATCGCTATCTATGAGGTGTAGATGGACATTTGCTAGTGTATTTATATTTAGCAACACTGCCAGCACAAAAATCTGAGGTGTTGTCTACTCTGATCGCCTGCACCTTGATGATGTTCATTTCCAGGAGAGTGAGAGAGGTTCCAGTCCTTCTAGCTGGGACCGGGACTTGATGGCAGATTTGTCATGTCCTGGCAGAGCACCTGAACTGGGTGGATCTTGGCTGCAAGGTGACAGTCGCTACTGCATCCTTTCCTGTATCTCTCTGTTCTGCAGATGTGTCCTTTGGGACACTTAACAGATACCAAGGAAACAAAGATTTTTTTTGTTTTAGGAATGCAGGAAACAATTAGTTTCAGAGCCCAAAATAATACAGTTATGTGCGCGACTCCCTACTATGAGTGGGTTTGTCGGAAGATTTCTGTTAAAGTTTCCGATAGAGCTGGCACCACCTGGAGTTTACCTGCCGTTCCATCATTAATTCATACGCTGATATGAGCTATTTATTAAATATAAATATTTCATAAAAATCTGTCTCCCCTTCTCCTTTCACTTTGGGAGAGTCTTGTAGCAGCGTTATGAATGTTGCTGCACATCCAGATTTTTGAAGGGCTGGGGTGTTGCTCACCTTGCTGTGCTGGTTCACGGTACATTCCTCAGCTCCTGCCTGTCTGATGAGGGCTAGGGAAAGGGATTCATGCTTAAGCTGCCTTCGGGGCTATCCTTTTCCTTTAATGAAAATTTTAAGGCAATCTTACATACTTTAAAAAAATATAATTTATATGAACTTATGAAATGTCCCTGGAACTGGATGTTTAATACATAAAGTGTATTATAGATTATATAATATATACCATTAATATTATTATCAATATTGTGTATTATATAGTATTAATAACTATTATATAAAGTGTATTATACATTCCTGTGCAAATCTCTTCTATGTCTGCTGCTCTAATTGGTTCTGCTTGGATTTTTTTCCTAATATTTTGAAATAATGCAGTGATTACTGAATGCCTTCTTTGTCTCTGTCTATACTGCCGGAGGCTTTCCTGAAGAGTCCCGTACCCCTGTAGCCCCAGAGGAAGTCAGAACAAAGGAGGAGTGTGCTCTGGTAGATGAAGACTGGGTTAAGGAGCGGTTAAGTAATCTGGACACCCATAAATCCGTGGGT
>VZTO01003064.1:303315-333030 GCA_013400615.1 Syrrhaptes paradoxus | reverse complement strand
GAACATGAGAAAAAACTTCTTTACAGTGAGGGTGACAGAGCACTGGAACAGGCTGCCCAGAGAGGTGGTGGAGTCTCCTTCTCTGGAGACATTCAAAGCCCGCCTGGATGTGTTCCTGTGTGATCTGATCTAGGTGTTCCTGCTCCGGCAGGGGGATTGGACTAGATGATCTTTCGAGGTCCCTTCCAATCCCTAACATTCTGTGATTCTGTGATTCTGTAGTGTTACAGGGCTTGGCGAATACTAGTTCTATATTCAGCCTTATTCAGCTGTGCATTCAACCTTGCTCTTGCCCATCAGCTAGACATCTGTTTTCCAAGCCGAAGGCTCCCAAACTTTTTACACCCTTCTTCAAAGGTAGCTGCTCCATCTCATTATTCATTGTGGTTGCCATTCTCTGTACTTCTGACTCCAAGCTACAAGCACTTTTTGGAAAGCACAAAAAAGGACTTGGAGGTGCACTTTAAATTCCTAAGGGAGAAATTGGTCACTAGTGTCTGCTGAAAATTTGGGATTGCTCTCCTATATGGAAGAAGAGCTGAAAATGATCATTAAAATAAAGCTAATTTTAATTTCTGAGCTTCTAAGGAACTGTAATAACATAACTCATTGGTTTGACTTGGATTCCAGTAGCAGTACTGACTTTTAGTTGGAACTTACTCTGCATGGGGTTATTAGTGGAGCAAAGGACTTTTCAACACACAGAGCTAAAGACTATGAAACCTGCCTGGAAAAAGTAAGTATTGACTCACGTCTTGTGAAGCTTCTTTGCTTTTGATAGGGCTGGCTAGGGGGTAAATTAGTATGTGTTCACCTCCTGTGCCAACACTGAGAAAGAGAGAAATTAGTCCAGCATAATTTTCAAAACGCAGAGGCTTGCTTGAGCGTGCCTGTAGGAAGAGATGGACAGATTTTAGCCTGAAGGACTGTGGATAAGTGCAGCTGTCAGAAGATGTCTGGAATACACGTACTGCTTCTGCAGCAAATGCTTGGCTCCCTTCTGTGGGGTGAGCATCAGAAGGAAGGCAGCTTATCATCACGATTAACTCATCAGAGCTGTACTGCATAAATGGAAATCTTATCATATGATTTCTAGCTCATGGTACTCTTTAGGAGTAAGTTTTGTTTTATGTGGCTGTCCCACATTAATGGCTGTCCTGCCACCGTGTCTTCCAAGCAACATGGCTAACATCTGTCCTAGGGTGTTTGCACCTCTCAAGGCAGAAGGGTTTGCAGTGGAGCTCTTGGTTTCATTGGGTATGTTGGGGTTTTTTGTTGTTGTTTTTGTTTTTATTTTTTTTACTGTACATATCAAATCAGGGAGATGCATTGTGCATTTGGAAAGAAAAGTGGTGTTTGTGGAGGTTTCTGTCTGTCTCTCTTTCAGTAAGACTGGAGAGATCATAGAGTTTGACTTAGGCCATGTGCTGTTTTGGCTGGGATAGAGTTAATTTTCTTCGTAGTAGCTAGTGTGGGCCTATGTTTTGGATTTGTGCTGAGAATAATGTTGGTAACACAGGGATGTTTTAGTTACTGTTGAGAGGCCTTCTCTGCTTCTCACAGCACTCCACCAGCGAGCAGGCTGGGGGTGCCCAAGAAGCTGGGAGGGGACACAGCTGTGACAGCTGACCCCAACTGACCAAAGGGATATTCCATACCATATGACATTGTGCTCACCATATAAAACTGGGGGAAGAAGGAAGGGGGGGATGTTCAGAGTTATAGTGTTTGTCTTCCCAACCGTTGCATGTGATGGAGCCCTGGAGATGGCTGAACACCTTCCTGCTGATGGGAAGTACTGAATTAATTCCTTGTTTTGCTTTGCTTGTGCATGTGGCTTGTGCTTTAACCCACAAGTTTTCTCACTTTTACTCTTCTGGTTCTCTCCCCCATCCCACCTGGGGGGAGTGAGTGGGCAGCTGTGTGGTGCTTAGTAGCTGTCTGGGGTTAAACCACGATGGGCCTCTGGCAGGGGGAAGCTTGTTTCGCCCTGCTTTCTCTAAGATGAGCTAAGATGATTTGCTAGAGCGCCTTGTTGCAAGCTGGGTGAAGACATTGACCCAGGGTCAGCTGGCAAGATCACTCAGCTGGCTGATATTCCAGTGAGATGAGTGATTTTTTTAAATAAGAGGCTCAGGCGATGGCATGTTTCCTAATCTCGGTTTTCTGTTGTATGAAACTTCATTGTTGAGAGTGGAGAGAAAGTGTTTGTTTTTGTTTGTTTTGTTTGTGGTGGGTTTGGGGTTTTTTTGGGGCGTGGTGGTGACTTTTTTTCTTTTCTTTTTAGTAGCCTGTGTTGTTGAGGGAATGCACTTTGGATTTTCTAAGGCACTGATGCCTTTATGGTATATCACAAACCTCTGTTAGTACTGTAGTTTAACTGAGAGATGTCAAAGGCACCCATGCCAAGATACGATCTGCAGGATGAAGTGGAATCCCCAAGCTGTTAGGGTCTCTTAACTCTGCTATGCCCTTGAAACTACAGGCAAATTTGACTGCTTGTGGATATGTATGGAGAGTCAGGGATGAATGGAAAATCCTCAACACACATTCTGCTGCCCTTATTGCCTTCCTTATTGTAGTCGTTTTGAACCCAGCTAGTTGAAAACAAATACCACACAGCCATTCACTCACCCTCTCCCCCTCCCAGGGATGGAGGAGAGAGTTTAAGGGACAAAGATAAAAGAGACTTGTGGGTTGAGTTAAGAAGAAGTTGATAACTAAACTACAACAAAGCTGCTACTACTACTAATGATAATAGTAATGTATATAAAAATACAAATGAATGATATACAGTGCAACTGCTCACCACTCCATGACCAAGGCTCAGCTCGTTCTTGGCTAATGATCCCAGCGCAGAATGGCAGGGAGTGGGGGGTGCAGTCAGTCCGCTGCTCCTTCCTCCTCAGGGGAGGGCTCCTCACAGTCTTTCACGGCTGCAATGTGGCATCCTTTCTCATGGGACAGTCCTTCTCAAGAACTGCTCCAGCATGAGCCCTTTCCACATGGGACCGCAGTTGCCTGACAACTGCCCGTCTCCAGCGTGGGCTTCTCCATAGTTCCTACGTGGGGTCCTCCACGGCTGCATCTTCTCATGGGGTGGAACCAATGATAAATAAAAAATGATAGTCATCCTGACATGCTTTCAATCAAGCTCTGCTTCTAGTGAATTTATTTCCCCTTTATTTCTTTCTGTGGTGCGAAGCACAGCAAACAGCTTCTTCTGTAAGCAGAAACTCGGGAAAGCTGACTTTCCCACTGTTCACTTTCCCTTCAGTCCATATGGATTTCTCCTTAGACTTAGGGGCAGAGGCACTATGCCTGCACAGGTGTATAACATGCTGTTCCTTGCTCTTCTGCCCTGAACTCATAATGAAATAACCTAAAGGATTATAAAAGCTTTAGCACCAGCTTCATTTCATTTTAATAGACCAATAAAAGCAACCCGTGTGCGAGCTGCTGGCTCCAGTACTCCTGCATAAGCCATTAGCAAAACAACATTACTGGCTCTTGACAAAGAAAAACAGCAGTGACAAATCCAAGAATTTGCTCCGAAAAGAAGTCAACCAAGTGCCAGTGAATCCAGAGACCCACTCTTACGCATTCTGGCTGCCGTGAGATCTTTGTTTGCAGTTGAGAGGTCGGCACTTTTTCATAATTTGTTTAACATTCTGGCTTTTTCTTTGTCTTCTGTAAATATCCTTTGCAGTGTTTCCGGCAATGCTGGCAACCACCCAGGCCCCCGAGGAGCTTTTCCAGTTAACTTGCGTGCGCAGAGACCTGACAGGTTTTGCATTTTATGCATGAGACTGGCTCATCTGGCTGCCTCTTATGCTCTGCTCTTGCAGTACAAGCAGCTAATGTATTTACAACATTATACCCCATGTGCCAAATACCGTGAGTTGACTTTGAAGAGCAGGAGTCTTCCCATAAGGTCCAAAGGAACCCCAAGTTATCCTGGCTATGAGGACCCTGGTTGCCTCGCTGGTTGTGGGGAGGTGGGAGAGGAAGTATGCCTGTCTCATGGGACCCAGCACATGGAGCAGCCACAAAAAAATCCTGGGAGCCCTCTGTTTGCCTAAGGTTTGTTAAGTGTGCCTTCAAGGGTGCCTATACAATCAGTATATTGTGTATTTCAAAGTATAGGGAAACTGTAAAACTACCTACTAACCCTCATCGAATATAAACTAGTGCCATCTGCTCTAGTGTTTTGATGTGTTTAAGAAACACAAGCCCTGCTCAAGTTTTGGTACCCTTGTGGGCAGCCAACCAGGGTGTTGTGGGCTGCCTGCCAGGGTGGTTGCACCCTGCTACTTTCTCGTGAATAATAAAACTCCTAACTGGGCAGGTCAGAAGACCTCAGCTCTGCTGACACCCTTTTTTTTGGGTGGTGTGTGGTTAGTTTTGCCTAAACCCTCTTGCAAAGGCAATACATGGTTCTGAGAGATTTGGTCCCCTCTTGCCTGCCTCTTCCTTAACTTTCTGTCTTTCATGCTGAAAAAGACCCACCTTTTTAATTTCACTTGCTGAATTTAAAGATGTTACAATCACTTTTTCAGGAGAAGCTTCCAGCATTTCAGACTGAAGACATTCCCTGAGTGTGCTCCAGCTGACCAGCTGTTTTTGGCAACGGCCAGTTTAAACATGCAGTATTGTCTAGAGTGAGACAGATGCTGGAAGGGAGATGTAGATGACCTCAGGGAGAGTGAGAAAATAGGAGAGTGGAAGAAATTATCCCAAAACAAAGCTTGGGAAGATAATTAATTTGCCTCTGTGTGTTTTGTTCTATTTTAGTTAGTTGTGCATTAGATACAAATAAGGAAACTGAGACTTCTTTCTGTACCCCTATAACTGGGTAGAGCATTTAATAACTTCATATGGAACCTTCCCTTCCATCTCTTTGCAGAACTGGGTGAACAGCACAGCATCATCACCTTGCCCTCTGGTCCAGAACTTGCTTCACTGTTCAGATTTGTTTTCACTGTCCCTATGGAACATCTGCCAATCATCTAGGTGGATGTCATTGTATGTATATGTTTTCTTAATTTATGTTATTCTGTGATTCATTTGTGTTCAGTGGTGCCATTGGCAACAACCTAAGAGTTCACGATCCGGTGTCCTCGTCCCATGTGCCATCTCCTTGCTTCTTTTGACTGACCTTTTTACTTGTGATGTTTTCAAGAATGCTCATCCTGTTTTTTCTAGTCTCCTGATATCAGTTCTGGTTTAAAGGCAAAGTTTCTAACCTGTTCAGAATGCCATTACTAGGGTAGCTAGACTTATAAAGTTGCATTTTTTTGTAGAGATGATCTGAAATAGGACAAGAATTTCCAAATGATCATCCTTAGACTCTCAGTGTATTGTGGAGTTGTTATTTTTATTAATCTTTGCCATTTCATTGTCAGTCTCAGGTTGGTGATCTTCCCTTCCATCCCCCACCAAGGTCAGCAGCTGGAGTCAAGGGGTTATGATTACTTTCAGGGATCAATGGGGAGCTTTGTAGCCTGATGGTTGCAGACAAAAAAAGTTTGACATTTCCTTTTCTTTGAACAGAAGTATAAAGTGAACACAAAAACATACCATGTAAAGAATTCCAACAGCATCCCACTGCAATGCACTACTAATTTAGGTTTTAAAGTGAAGAGTTTCTCTTGATGATGTTTCCTTTCCTTTCTTTTTGTTGAAACGAACATTGTACTGTTCCAAGAGCAGTCGACATGGATGTGCCTGGAAGAAGTCATTGAGTCACAACTTCAGAGATGTAGTCATTCTGGATGGAGGGTTCTGTCTTGTTTTTTACCCTGCAAAATACTTTGTGAACATGGAGCCATGGTAAAACAGCTTTGTGGTGTGGGGTTTTTCTTTTTTCTTTTTTCTTTTTTTTTTCCCCCCCCTTCTCCTAATATTGAAAGGAGAACATAGTTAAGCCTTTTGTTGCATTAGCTGGTATAGTTGCACACCCTGAAGTTTCACTGAAAGCTTCTGGCTGGACTAGGCTTGAAGTGTAAAGAACATCCTCTAGTGTAAAGGTTTCCAAACTGACCGACAAGTACCGCTGATGGCACACGAGCTGCTCCGGACAGGTGCAGATACTGCCTTCATTAAGTGGGTTATTGGAGCTCAGTGATGACCAGGGGCTCATTTCACCCCTTCCACGCATCGTTGCAATGTGTGTGGGAGCGTTGCTGTGATGTCAGGTGTATAATTCTCTGTTTGCGGAGATGTCTTCTCCATCTTCCTTGTTTGTGTTATTTTACCTAGTTTTGCAATTGCTTTTGTGGCACAGGTGAGTGGTCACGTTATTGGTAACTCTAATACTAAATATAAAAGCTGAACAAAGTCACTTCTATGGTCTAGTTTCTTTCTTTGGAGAGAAAATGAAATGTTTCAGCTAGCCAGTGTCTTCTCAGAGGAATATGCACCGAATGAACCCTGTCTGAATGCACTGAGTAGCAGCCACGTCTGCTTCAATCTGTGATGGCCCAGTCTTTTACCACTGGGGACTATAACTTATAGGTTTTTACCTGGCTGGATAGGTGCCTGCATACCTTGGTATATGTATTGCCCTGTGATGTGACCTAACATGCACATGCATCTTCTGTCATGGGAGCAGATGTGCATGCAGGGAGCAAGCTGCGGAGAGCCACAGCAATTAACCTGACACGTGGAATGAGTTCAGCTGTATTACTGGTGTCTCTGTAGGCACCAGAGAGATATGGCTTTGCTCTGTTAAACTGCAGGAGGAAGGGAGCAGGACGGACCCAAGACACTTTTTACGAGCAGGACGAGGTCAGGGAGAGCCCAAAAGCCTGAGGAACAGCTGGAGACCGAGCTGTATCAGCAGGCTCTCCGCCACTCCCACCATTGCTTTGTCCCTTTGCAGAGGATTCCCCCAGGTTCAGCTGGCTGCTTTTCTCCACCCCGGGGTTAAGGACAGGAGCTGTTGGTGCTGCTGCCTGCTGTGCCTGCCCTTGGGCTGTCGGGAGCTGCGTGCTTCCTCGCGTTGGTACCGTGGGTCGCCTTTGCTTTAAACTCATCCCATGCTTTACCTGCAGGAACACACGGGGCAGCGTATGAAACCATTCTTTGCGTCTGGTTTTCAACCCAACCAACCATCTTCCCCACCTCAATCATGTTCACCAGGGTGTTTATTTGATGTTAGAGAGAGATCTGAACCAGAGTTTCTAATCTGTTGGGTGCTGGATTGAGCCTCTGCTTTTGCAAGGAGGGATAGTGCTGCTGGCCTTGACCAGTGACAGGGGAATCTTCACAAAGGCTGGGTTGTTGGGGCCTTCCCCCCCGGAGTAGATTACAACTGTATGTGAGCATAAGAGAGGGATTTTGGCAATGTTGCAAACTTTGACTTTTTAAAAAATGTCTTTTCCCGACCTCTCTAAAGCTGTTACTTATCATGCTTAAAATTTTGCTCTGCCAGTGGGTCCTTAAAAGAGAGGAGAACAGATTTTTTTTTTTTCACTAAATGTTACCTGCTGAAAGCTCTGGCTTTCTGACCTCTAACTGTGCCTTTCTGCATGTGAACAAGGCAAATGAAGCCCAACAGAGTTAGAAGCTCTGTATTTCCAATTCCAGTCAACAGTTTCCCATTTTTCCTGTCAGTTCTGAGCCTTTGAATTTTACTCCTGCACCTAAGTCTTAATTTTTCTTTTGTACTTCATTGCTGCTTGTGGATGTTGTGTGTGAATTTACAAGTATTGTCTCTCTACTAATTCTTCTTGCTCTAGTTTGTAAGTGGGTGAGAAGACACTTAGCAACTGGAGACAGAGCTGCAGGAGATGTAACTAAAGCATTTCTGCTGCGTCTGACTTCAGTGCTTCAAAGGTGTTTTTAGTATTTAAATGTGGTTTTAGTTTTCAGGTTCTCCTTGCCAAGCTTAAGAGGGAGATTTTGTTTCATTTCTGTTCCGTCCAAGTGCCAGGTACTTCATTACTTTGTTCTGTACTAAACTAGGGAAAATCCACTCATCCAGGCTATAGACGAGTTGGTTAAAGACTTTATTCAGGGAGAAAGGCAAGTGAAACCTCACTGTGTAATGCATTTCACACCAGAAACACTGAATACTTAAAAGAGAAAGAAAAATCAGCTCTTCAGCTGTAAAAATGTTTTCCACTTCATGAATTCTTATTAACACTTTTCCCTTGCTATACACGTTAGTAAGTCTGCAAGCCTGGTCTAATCAGCTGGTGAGTCAACTAATAATTTTAAACAAGAAAGAAAATGCAGGAGGAAGTATTTGGTGTGGACATCCAGTGGTCTCTACATGTTGTCATCCTGCCCTTTCCCTGGTTGCTGTAGTTGTTGACTTGCCTTTGGCATTCACATGAACTAAAATATCTGCCTCCCGCTCAGATAGCCTTGTGCCAGGACTGAAACTGGAGCATATTGTTCCATCGTTAAATGGGCAACACTGAATACTTGGGAAATTAACAACAGCTGCAAGTTCTTCAGCTATTTTTATTTGTACTGTGGCTATAATTTTTCTAGTGTGTTTGTGCTGAAGTCAGAGGGGGGAAGGAAAATAGATCCCCCAAGAGGCTGACTTTTTGTTTTTAATTAAAAAAGGGCCCTTCCGAACAAAGGCATCTATAAAACAAATAGTACAGAGGGCTGCCTGAGCAGTTTATTCAGTGTTACATGAGCCCCTTAGTCTCGTTGCTGGTTTGGCTTTCTGGGGGTTTTAGTGGCACCTCAGCACATGATCAGGAATGACAAGGCAGAGCCCACGCTTTAAAACGAAAGGTCAGTGTGGATCCATGAACTGGCATCTTGCCCTGGTACCAAAGGGGTTCAGGCTCCTGCTCTGCTCCTTCCCCCACAGCTCTGTGGGTGCAGAGGGGAGATGGGGAGATGATGCTCGGGGAGAATGGATATCACAATGTTGTTTGTTGGTGCTTTTTGGAGCCCCTGGAATTCATATCCCTTCCAAGGAGTTAAGATGTTGTCTTGAAGTTTGGAATGTGGCGAGGAACTACAGCTGGAAGAGTCATCGAGGGGAAAAAATGAGGTTTCGGCTTAATCTGTGGCCTTTTAAATATTCTGGCTAAACACTTAGTGAATAGTGGAGTGAATGGGAGGAAGCCCATCCTGAAGCATTACCCTTTCTGAAGGTCCAAAAAATCCTTCTTTGAAGCCTTGCCACTGAACAACATAGGAACCAGAAGTGCATTGTTCATTTATTTGAAAAGCAATTTAGCCAGCAATTTAGCAAGAAGGGTTTTTTTTCCTTTTGCTGAGGACGGAGGTGGTCCAATTATTTTGTCTTTTTACGTGACCCAACTCATGGCGAGACATCCATTCCTTAGGCTGGACATCATTGTAGAAAAATGCATGCTGCTGTGGGAATTCATAGCCATTCCTTTACAAACACTGAAAATGTGTTGGTGTATTTCTGGGCTCGAGTGGAAATGAATAAGGGAGGCAGTTTGCTGTTGTTCTCACTCTGTAGCCTAAAACTTTGAGGGCAAAGCTGAACCCATTCCCCCTAACACTTGTGCACATGCTTAACTTCACTGCTGTGAATAAGTAGCACAGGGTCCTCTTCGTATATGGAGTCCTATTCACATATTTGAAAGACTAAAGCTTTATTTGATGTCTTCTGACTGATTTGAGAGTCTATAAATGGAGGTAAAGATTTCTGCTGCTCTAGTGAATCGTAGCTTTGTTGCCATGACTTGGCACCACTGCATTTGAACTACTGGAAGTTTTCATCTTTTTGTTGAAAAAGAACAATGATATCATGGCAAGCATGAGCCAAGGGCTAGCAACCTCTCGGTGGTGAGGTGCCAGGCTTTTCCTTTCCCAAATTAGAGGCTAAGCACACTATAAAACAAAGGGTGGGTTTTGTTGGGTTTTTTTTCCTCGCACTGTGGGAAGATGATAACGAGATTTCTGCCCTGGGTTGTCATGAGGAGCTGTAGCTAGTTGATGGTGTCAGAAAGGGCTCCTGCTTTGAAATTTGGTTGTAGGTGAAAAATGGAAACTGTTGCCTTGCATGGAGGAGAGGTGCACCAGCTATCTGTCTGCAGTGTGAAAATGACAAAGCCAGTGGAGTTGTCCCCTCACCAATACCCTTAGCAAGATGCTGTAATTCCTATATGGTGGTCTGACATTCACAGTCTGCCTCTTGTTGCTGTCACCCTGTTGGTTTCTGACTTCTGAAACCTGTTTAGAAAAATGCTGGGTAGAAGTCCTTGACTATGACTCTGAGTCAGTGCTGTTTGTTCCAGTTAACCTCTTCTGCTGCCTGAAGGTTTTGTTTCTGAGGAGCAGAAAGGAGGAGGGGAGCTGACCTGGCTGAAGTCTGATGTGCTTCTGGATAATCCATATCTTGAAAACTATACCTGTGGGGTCATGGGGATAACTTGGCCTTATTCTGGCTTGATGCTTTGCTTCTTACCTGCTAACTCCAGATGGTGTACACCCTGGTGAAAGAAGAATTTGCCCCAGATTTTATTCCACTTCTCATCTTGCCAGTTGTTTTGGATGTGTTATTTTCTTGCTCACATCTCTGCCCTGCTGCTCCTATTCCACTTCTTTTCCCATCCATGAGTTTATATTTGTGGTTATGGTCTAAAGTGTCATTTTCTTTGACAGAACTGCCCTGGAAAAATGTAAGAAGCATGATGCTGCTTTAGTGCCTGCATTCTGCCATGCAATTCCCCTCTGGGATGAACCCTGTAGCGCTTGGAAGAGCAGCGTGCTCTGTGTTAGCTGGCAGGGCCAGCAAGCCAAACCATGTCCTGTGGAAGCAGGAACAATGCCCTTGATACCTCTGGAGTCGTCCACTGCTTGCACGGGGATTAAATTTTCTCCAAAAGTTCAATTTATGCAATGTTGTAAACAATGACCAAATATACGAGTGCGTCTGTGCTCGTTTCTGAGCTATTGCTGCTATTTCCATCTGTTAATGTGGGCAGGCACTATTAAAATCCGGAGCACTTTCAGTCTTGCTGAATAATTTCCTAGCTGCTAGGTTTATAAATTAAACATTTCTGGCTCATGCTATTATCCATTCATAGCAATACCTCCAGGCAGGGATCTTGAGCTTTTTTGGAGTGTAGACCACGTGTTAATGGAGAGCGAATATTTCATTTATACCTCACCTCAGTCCTGCACTTCTCAGTTACAGAATGTCCCTGAGGTAACCTCAGATATTCTTTGTGGGGAAATAACCTTAGTGAAGAGACTTGTAATATCTGTGTAGTCCGTGTCAAAGGGAAGAACTGAGTTCATTGCAGCATCCTGACTTTTTTTTTTTTTGTTAAGTAAATTCTCCACACAGATATGATCTGTCATCTGCAAGCAGGATGAATAGAATAAAGAAGAGCAAAATGTCAGATGAACCGCAGACCATGAGAGTGGTAATTAGAGGTCCAACAGTGATGTTTAGGAGACTTGCATGGTAACCATTAGTAGAGAAAGCTGAAAGCTTGATGGGGTCCCAAGAAAATCCGTGTGTGTGGATGGATGTTTGGGCAAGGAGCATGCACTGATTGAACAAAAGAGAAGGCATGTAAAAAGCTATCCACATCCAGCATGTCCTTCATCAAGTTGTGAAGTGGGTGGTTTGAGGGGTGAAAAGCAGTATGAGCCAATACATGGCTCCTATACCAAGAGATTATTTGAATTTGTCTGGTTATGTGTACTCAGTATTTCTATCTAAACAGTCATCTTTGGAACCTGCAGTAGATCCTTTTCTCTTTCTTTTTCTTTCCTCTTCTCCCCCCCTCCCCTGCCTTCCAGGAAGCAATGTTAAATGTGGAAAAACTTAGGTGATCGCTCAAAAGAAGGAAAAAATCCTTTTAGAAAACTGCCAAATGCTGGTATGCTTTTGATTTCAGTGAAGAGGATTTGTCAATACTCTTAGTGGATTATGTTGAAATTTGACAAACCGGGACACTGGAGTTCTTTGTTTAAGTACGTTCAGGCTCCTAATAGAAGAAAAACAAATGTTATGGTCTTATATAGGAAGTTACTTCATTTGGAAAATGAAGTAGGCATTAGTTAGGCATCGTTACTTGCAGAAAGGGTTGACTATTTATTTGCTATTCTAGCCCTTTTATGGGAAATACTCCAAGGACAAATGCTTAGTATTTCTTCCTGCTTAAATACATAGTTATGAGGTACAGCTGTTGGATGTGTCTCACTGGAATTTAATAATTGTCTGTTATTGCTATGGCAGAGTATTGGACTAAGAAGAAGGCAGTTTAGGTTCTTAGTTTAATTTAAAAGGCATTGATGCTTCAGTCTACCTGGTGAGTGTCTGCCCAAAAGCCACAACAAAGCATCTCCCTGAAAACCTGAACTGAGTTGTTAAACAAGTACAAATTGCAGTCTTCTGTTTCTTTGTTTGAGGAGAGTTTTGGCCTGAGAAAGAGATGTGTTTGCTGCCAATCAGTAGGAACTTTATTCGACTGTGTGCAAGAATAGAAAAACCTGACTATTAGCCTGAATGAGCCCAAGCTCTTAAACTTCTCCCAGTGTTTCAGCACTTGAGTCACAAAGCAAACAGCTTTCTGGACTGCAACATGGAGGTGATTGTGTTTCAGCATCCTAATATTCACAGTAACACAGCCCTGTTCAATGAGCCAGCCTTGCAGACCAGACCGCGTTCGTCTCTGCTGTCTTACTATGAGTTCAGGTGTTTACTTCAAGTCTAATGTAGCTGGACCTAGTGAACTGAAGTTTCCTTTAGAAATGTTTCTTCAGTCCCATTTTGGTCATTTAAGCAGATTGGTGGACCTGCATCATATATCATGCTTCTGTGTTTTTCCCTTGAGAGCCTGAGAAGCCTTGTGAAGATGGGAACAACACAGTGACGTGGCTGTTAGTGGAAGTATCTGTAGGCAAGCATCTGATAATTCAGTGTCAAGCAGGTGGGAGTTGAGCAAGGACAAATCTTCCCCCAGCAGAGTGTTGAAGCAGATCCTTCTACTCAAAGTTGTGCCTGGATTCTGACTTGCCAGGATTTTTTAGAAACTGGTTTTCAAATATCAGAATGTTTCCAAGGTTAATCTCCACTGGATTTAGGTGCTCACTTGTTTAATACATATGTGATGTGTGTAATCTGAATGAACAGATTAAAATGAACAGATACTCCTAACAACAATCTGATACTAAACATGATGGGTTTCTAGAATAAGCTCTTGAAGGTGAGAACTTGCTTTGGCTTTGCATACCTTACAGGGGAACAGCACTTAGATGATATTTCATTATTATTGATTTCTTTTGCTCACTGCACTGGGTGTGTCATTGGTCCTTGACTCTCGTAGTTTGACGCTGTACAAATATACGAATGAGTGTTACACAGTGAAATTGCTCAGCAGCTGATGGCCAAGGCTCAGCCCATTCCTGGCTAATGATCCCAGATCAGGGAGAGTCCAGAAGCTACACTGCTGGAAAAGATAAAAGATTGAGAGAGCGAGAGACAACCCTGAGAGAAAGGGAGTTAACACAGAGAGAGGGAACTCCTGGACAGAGCCTCATCTATATACTGGGCATGACATGTGCAATATGGAATATGGACCATTGGCCAATCTGGGTCTCAGTGCTAAATATAAGGTCGAATCCTAGGCTGTTAATGGGGGCTGTGCTCCCTCCCAGCTTCTCCTGCCCCTGCAGACACTGGCACAGCAGAGAAGCTGAGAAGTCCTTGACTGTCCTGGCAGCAACTATAAACATCAGTGTGTGATCAGCCGCCTTCTCAGCACAAATCCAAAACACAGCCTCACACTAGCTACTGTAAAGAAAGTTAACTCTGTCCCAGCTGAAACCAGGACAAATCTGCATCTTGTTTCTTGAGACTGAGGAGTCACTGCCTTTGGTGTTACAGATGTTTTCAGGACTTCAAAGCACAAAGGATTTTGATCCAATATTTGTAATTTTTTAATAAATATCTCAGAAAACTGAAAAGGGAGAGGTCTTGGTTGAATAAACAGTTAGTTTGTTTTCCAATGACTCCTAATAAGAAAGATCTGAGGAAGGTGTGCATCACTGGATTAAATGTCAGGAATGAAACATAAGAGTAGTAGGGGTAGGAGCAAGAGTTTGTGATTATGCAGCTGCACTCTGTCCTGTCAGCTCTCTCACTCTCTCTCTGTGGAACAAATGAGTGTGTGGGGGATGCATAACATCAACAGAACAAAGCCTGGGAACTCCCAAAGCAACTGCCCTGAGTCCTGGCGACCATCAAAGAAATCTATTTTTCTTCAGCCTTTGATGGACTGTCATAGTTTAACTAACCAGCATCTGTAGCACAATGTTGTTACTGCTTCGATCTTGTCTGCACTGCAAATGACTGAGAAAATTGAGTTCTGAGTCTGTCTTCCTTTGCTCAGCCTTTCTTTACTTTGGTTTCATTATTGTTGGAGATGAAAGATGGCCCTTGAGGATTTAAGTGCTTGTTAATTTAAAGGCTGTTTTCATTCTTGGGGTGATAAAGCAGAAGAATGAAACATACAGAAGAAATGGGCAAATTTGCCAGTTCAGCGTGAACTGAAGGAATGAATGCTGGCATGGTTTTAGATAGGAATGGAGGAAACCCAAATCTAGACATTGCTTTTAAATGGAGTCATAGAATGGTTTGGATTGGAAGGGACGTTACAGATCATCTAGTTCCAACCTCCCTGCCATGGGCAGGGATACCTCTCACTAGACCAGGTTGCTCAAAGCCTTGTACGAGTACTAGTACTCTAGATAGTATTAGTTCCTGTGAGGAGTAAGTGCCTGACCTAGGGTCAGGTCTGGAGATGAACCAAGCTTCCAGTTCTTAGTCAAAGGAAAGCAACTTTGATACTCTGTCTTGATGGTGACACTGAAAGTATTACCTACGTTCATTGGAGGCTTAAAAGTAAAATCATTCTATCACCAAATCCTTTTATCTGTAAAAACTAGTGTTTGGTTTTTTTTTTGTTGTTTTTTTTATGAGTCTGAGGATGGAAATAGTGAATATCCTTACTGCTGGCATGGTCTTCCTTTTAATTCCTGACAAATGATCCCTTCCCCTCATGCACCCCTACCTTATGGATTGTTTTATAAGGTGATTTATGACTTACTCTGTAGTTAAAGAATGCAAATAATAACCTTGGTTTTATTTCTTATACACATATAGAAGGAAACAGAATAATTGCAGAAGCTAAATTCAATTTTGGAGCTGTGGAACCTGCCAAGTACCATTTGGAATAGATCAACGGCTTCTAGTGGAGTTAGGAAAATGTTACATCTGTTTCCTTCCAGTTGGAACAAAAAAGGCTACCGCTACCCCCTTGAAGCTGCAGAGACTCCAGTGGAATGTTGAATCTTTTTCTTGGGTGAAAATGCTCTCAATATGTTGCATGCCACATGCTTTCTTGCAACTTTGCCATTAGAACTTTCAGTGTAAGGTCAGTTCCACCAGGAGGGTAAAACCCCTGAGATTTTGTGTTTGTGCAAATGTTACTGAGTTCATGGGCATACAAATAAGAAGGTAAAGCAATTCCTAATCTTTTCTAGTGTTGAGGATCTCTTGGCACTTTCATAAGCATCTGATTTGATGTTCTGACATGGGTCCAAGCTGGATATTTCACATAACAGCAACATTACAACTGTGGTTTCAGGAACAGTTTGAAGAAGTTTCAGTACAGTTGTTCCATCTGAGGCAGTCAATTGCTGTTATTGATTTCTCACATTAGTGCTCACATAGAATCATGGGATCATAGAATGGTTTGTGTTGGAAAGGACCTCAAAGATTGAGTTCCAACCCCCCTGCCATGAACAGGGACACCTTCCACTAGCCCAGGTTGCTCAAAGCCTCATCCAGCCTGGCCTTGAACACCTCCAGGGATGGGGCATCCACAGCTTCTCTGGGCAACCTGGGCCACTGCCTCANGTACTGCAGGTGGGGTCTCACGAGAGCAGAGTAGAGGGGGAGAATCACCTCCCTTGACCTGCTGCTAATGCTTCTCTTGATGCAGCCCAGCACACGGTTGGTTTCTGGGTTGCAAGCGCACACTGCCGGCTCCTGTTGAGCTTCTCATCTACTAGCACCCTCACCAGCTATTCAGTAGGTGTGACTGCTGCACACAGACGAGAACTGAGTGTGGTGATGTATGCAGGTGAGGTTTTAGACAGGGGGTTTACTGCCTCAACTCGCTTTACAGCCCGCAGCACCCAGGGAAGACAGGGGTGTCCCTGGTGGGGTGTGGCGGGAGGGTGCTATCCGTGGTGCTGAGGGCGTCTTCCTTATTGTGGGCTCTGAAAAATTAGGGTTTCTTTCTTTTCCTTTTTTTTTTTTCTTTTCCCCCTTCCTGCCCTGCCCCCACCCCCTCCCCTGGAGACTGATGAAAGGCTTCTATTCAATTGAAATTGTACCATGCCAGGACTGAAGTGCATTTGCAATTTGCTGCACAATGGAAAAAAAAAAAAAAAGAAAAAAATGAAATTGCATACAAGGGATATTTGTATTTCTTTTGTGGTAAAGGTTAATAGATCTAAATGCAAAGTAATGCTTTGTGATGAGAGGCTAGCTAATGCTAAACCCACATTAATTCTAAATAAAAATATGATGATTAATGCATGTGCTCTGAGCACCAGAAAAATAGTAAGAATTAGCCACTTGTGCTGAAATTTTTTACTGTTGCTAAACACAGACTGATTAATTCAGGGTGGGAAAGTTGCTTCTTTTAAGCATCCTCTATGGGAAATATTGCCTTTTTTCTTGGAGAACAGCAGGAAAGATGAGCCAGAAACAACTCCTCCTGAAATATGAAAATCACTCCTTTATACTATGAGTTATATGACTTTGTAATGTTGGTCTTTATGAAACAACTGTATATCTGGAATAGTATTTGTTCTGTTTACTGTTACATGGGAGGGAAAACTTGGTAAAGGATCAGCCTCCTATTATACAAGAATTTCCTGCTGTTTCCTCATTACCTTAGTAAATAAAAATACCTTAATGTAATCCTGGGTTTTAGTAAGAGTTGCTTCTGTCTTTTGTGACAAGAGTATTTGTTGAAATCACTGGTAACATGGCTTGCAAGTTCAGTTTCTTAGAATAGTTTGGAGATGGGCTACTTCTGCCCTCAGCTGTTAGCATCACCAGGGAAGAAGTTGAGATGAATTTTGATGGATTCAGGGAAGGTTAAAGCAAAATGTATTTTCTCTGGTAAATTGTTTTCACCCTTAGGCTGCACTTTTGAGTTTCAGTATATGTTGTCTTTTAACTCTAATGGATTATATTTTGCCCTTTTCTTGGCTATGGAAGAACAGTATGCTCATATTCTTGTCTCTGCAAATCCAATCTTTCAAACTTGCAGCATGCAGAAGTCCTTCTGATTTCAGCACACCACAGCTAATGAGCAGCCTGCATCTCATAATGCTTTCAGCTCTTGTCTAGGCACTGAAATGGATAGTGTTCTGAAAATTGATACAATTTTAAAGGTCAGATCCTATAAAACATTGTGATTCCTAGCGAATAATGGGCCTTCTGGAGCTGATTATTTAGTCTGGAGTTGCACTGTAGCCTGTCCCATCCTTTTGTCTGGGCTCCATCGAGTACTTGCCAGGTGCAGCGACCAATAAAACTGGAAGAGATTTGTGTGGGTGAGTTTTGTGAGAGGCCTTCTGTAATAGAGGCAGCAGGCATAGCCAGTTGTTTCTCAGACGCTGTGGAGCCATATGGTCAGAAGGGTGTTCTCCTTCAGATTTCCTCAATTACTGGTTTGATCTAGCTGTGTGGAAAAGAGTTCTGGGTGTGTGGTGGTGGAATAGGATTGTGTGATGCTCAGAAATCATAGAATCACAGAGTGGTTTGGGTTGGAAAGGACCTTAAAGATCATCAAGTTCCAACCCCCCTGCCATGGGCAGGGACACCTCCCACCAGCCCAGGTTGCTCAAAGCCTCATCCAGCCTGGCCTTGAACCCCTCCAGGGATGGGGCATCCACAGCTTCTCTGGGCAACCTGGGCCACTGCCTCACCACCCGCACAGTGAAAAATTTCTTCCTAATGTCTCATCTAAATCTACTGTCATTTAGCTTAAGGCCATTACTCCTCATCCTGTCACTACTCTCCCTGATAAGGAGTCTCTCCCCAATCTCTCCTGTAGCCCCATTTAAATACTGGAAGGCTGCTCTAAGGTCTCTATGACAATGAGGTCTTTTTCCATGACTTAGGTACTTTTAACTCTTTCTTCCTGTTCATCTATGAATTAAACCTAGCAGAGCCTCAGAGGTTGTAGCCACAAGAATGACCTTTGGACCAACTTGCACATATACATATAGCATATACCCAGCTGGATGGGAGGTAACAGTCACTAAGTGGGTCATCCCAGAATAGTAGGAGCCATTTCTGTCATATCAGTATGGCATGTCATTCTGTTAAATACCTGCTTTTTTCCCTTCTGAATTTACCTATTTGTATTCTTATGACTGCAATACATAATGGAAATTGCATGCAGCGTCTAGCTTTTTCTCTGGTTAAAAGGAAAGAGCCACACCTTCAGTTGCTGATAACTGATAGGGTTTCATTGACTTTGTGATCAATAGCAGACCTGTGCCTTCTACAGAATCTGGCTTTGAGCAGATGTCACAAACTTGCTCTGAATGTCCCTTCAGTGTACAGATAGCAATCGCCCTTCCCCCAGCCTCCACAAACAGGGGGGTCCACAGCAGGCTGGTTTTTACATTGGTGTCCATAACAAAAACAGCCTGTACTCCTATTGGAAAGTATTTACTATCTGCAGATGGGGCTGTAATTGTTTTTATGTTTTAATTATTATTTTCCAAACCTCCAATAAAAGCAGTGAGTGTGAATCTCCTACTCCCTTGATTGCAGAGAGTAATTAATTGCTCAGATTTGTTTTCTTTTTATTGTCCGGTGGACTGGAAGATAATCATGTGCAACTTGGAGGGTATTCCTGCTAGAGATAATATTTCTACAAATCCTGCAAAGTGTAACTAATGATCTGTAGAGTACCAGCCGACATTCAATGAGCATGCTGCCTGCTCTGTCTTCCCCCACGCTGTGTGCATACATACGTACTTGTGTTCTGTATTTTATAGAATGATCAAAACCAGTCTTTGGTTAATGTTTAAGTAACTTCTTTCTCATTGTTCTTACTGGCAGCAGTAACATTTGCAATTTCCATCTGTGGCAGGAAGCACGTTTCCTTTCTTAAAGGAAATCTGAATAAATTTTCTGTCCACAGAAGAGGACAGCTTGCAGTTTGCATTGCTCCAGTCTGTCAGAGAAAACAGTCTACAAGACAGATGCTGATTTATTTAAAAACAAACAAACAAAAAAACAAGTCTTGTGTTTTTTTCCTCTGTCCAAATATGCAGTCTTAAGTAATGTACTCAAGCATCTGGCTAATTCACATGCCGTTAATTTTCTAAAGATTACATATGCGCGCCCAATTAAACCTGCAGCATTTATTTAAAAAATTAATGTACTCTGTATTTATATTTCATAGCTGCGCCAAATTGTTAAAGGACATAGAAGGAGGAATTTTATAAGCAAAACGTGCAGAGTCTTTCTCCTAGAAAAGTTGTAAGCATCAGTGGGGCCGTTTTTATAGTCTTGAACAACTACAAGGACATCAACCTCCAAAGGTGCTGTGAGGGTTGAGAGCCTGCTGCTGATGGTGTACATCCGCTCTCGTGCTTGTACAGCTCTCCACCAGCTTCACTGGTGGCCGGTACCACTCGGAAGAATAATTCTTTGTATCTTGGCAAGACACAGATGATCACAGCCTGCTTCAGAGGATGTACGTGGGATTGGAAAAACTAATCTGTGCCCTCACTCCCCTGTTCATCTCTCTGTTACCTGAGGGCTAAAGAGGCTCAAATCCTTAAAGGCGATGCCATCCTCATGTTATTCTTAGCAGTGAATTCCTGCCAGGTCTGCTAACCAGCAGTAGAGATGTTGGTTAGTAGCCACCTGCTTTACGCTGGGGTTTACTGGAGAACTCCAAGTTGCCATGGAGATGGGTGGAAGTTTTAACCGAGCAGGGACCACAGCAGTTCACCCTATGTCTGTAAATCTGTTTGACGTGTCGTGTGTGTCGGATTGGGCTGTGCTGCTGACATTTCAGGCCCACTTGCTTGTTTGCCTGATTCCCGTGTAGGAGAGCTGAACGACAGCTGTGCAGTGTTCATAGCGCTGGGATATTCAAAAAAGGCAGAACATGCTGTTCCAGGGCCTGTATAAAAGCAAAGTCTGGGCACCAAAAGATATCTAAGCCCTGTAAGCTAGAAGGAACTGTTACTTGTAAAACTTTCCTAGGCTGGAACCTTGTGACAGCAGTAAGCATATTGGCTGTCTGAAACAGAGAATTGTTACGAGGCAGAAACAGAAATCATAGAATTGTAGGATCATTAAGGTTGGAAAAAGGCCTCAAGGATCTTACAACTTGGGAGATGTGGGAAGGAGGAATCTTCCCAACTCATTTTAGAACTTGTAAAGCCGATTAAAACATGGAGAGGGGGGTGAGCAGAATGAGTGTTGAATATAAATGTCTCCTTTAAACTTGTGAAGGGTAGGCAGGCTCCGCGTGCTCAGAAACATTGCTGGGAAATCATCAATTAAAACGCTCCAGACTGACGAAGGCTTTCAGGCTGTTGAGGTAAATGGTGACTCATATTGGTTGAGAAGCAGGAAGAAAAAACATTTTAACGGCGTACATCCCAAGCTGGTCTCTGAAATGAGGCTTCCCAAAGAGCGAGACCTGCAGGCACTGGGATTTTAGCCAGAGCCTGCTGATCCGATCAACGGGGAAGAGCCAAAGCATTTTTCACTGACTCGTCAGCAGACCTGCTGGGTTTACAATGCATGTATGTTTGCTGGGTGCTATGGAGAGAAACTTGGCATATTTCTAGTTTTAGAGTAAGAGGAAACAGCCAGCTGATGAAACTATTCAGAAGGAAGGGATAAGAAGTTGGAAGCTTTGAAGGAGGCGGGGGTGGGGGGGGGGAAGAGGGGCAAATGTGGAGATCCACTTCTTCCAGCAACAGCAATGGAGCCCTCCTGCATGTACTGCCTGGATCATGGCATCAATTTGAGAGGGGAATGAGGCTTCCACTGTGTTTATTCCGAGGAAAAAGCTCCAGTCCTTTCAACAGAAACTAAAGCTTGTGTGTCTTGAAGACTGGTGTGAGCCTATTGTATTAGTGGAAAGGCTTTTGATGAGTGCGATCAGGCATCTTCTCTTCTACCCCCTACTCTCCCCCCTCATCTCTTGTACCATGCTTAACAATTTAATCTATAGCAGTTTGTCTTCATGGGCTGTAATTGATCTGTCTGTGATTTAGCTCATCAGATGCTCATTAAAGAGCTTGCAGCCTTTCTTTATTCATGAGGAGTCAAAGTCGGGGATCTAAAAACACTTTGTCTTTGTCTTAACTGGATTCATTGAGTATTCTGGGATTCGAGGAGGCTAATAAACTTATACGAGCTATTATTTAAAGGTGAGCTGCCAAGTGAACAAGAAGGATGATCCAAGCACTGCCGGTGTGCCAAGTGCTCTCCAACGTCGGGTGTCAGGTGTGAGCAGCAGAGGGAATTGTTGCTAAAACCTGAGCAAGCTATTCCTCACTGCTCTGTGGAGGGTGTCCCACAACACCCTGGCCGTGTGTGATGGGATAATGCAGCTTGTGGTGGAGCTCCTGGAGCTACGTCTGCAATGAAAATGGCATTTTATGCTAGTGATGTCAGTGGGATATGCAGAAATATTTTGTGCAAGTTTGGGCTTGACATCTGGTTTTCTTTTTTAAGCACCGCTATTGTTCTGAGCTGCCGTCTGTACTCTGGCAGTGCTTGTAACGATGTGCGCTTCCCACATTGCCTGCACACACATGCTGAGAAAATGCCTGTCGCCATCCTTTAACAAGGATATGCTGGCAATCTGCAAAAGAGAACAATACCCCTGGGATGCAGAAAGCAGTTTCCTTTCCCCAGTACTTTAATGAACGCTTGAGATCTTTCCAAGCTGTAGGAAGAGGAGATGGGATGAATGGGTTCTCCGTTCTGCTCTTTTCCGAGCCTGGCTCCGCATGCCAGAGACTTCCAGAAAGATTAATAATCCCCTGCAATTATTGAATTTACTGTGTAGTCATACACATAGCTTCATTAAACTGGTTATGCCTTGGAGGTTTCTTAAGGGACTGTAACCAGGAATGGAGTCGTAAGTTCTCTGTGGTCTTTAAGACAGCAGTTCTGCCAGGGAATGTGTACAGCTGGATCCTGTGCCTGCACCGAGTGTACTGAGTTTGTTTGTGAATCACGGGAAGCGGTGAGGCCCCACAGACAAAGCCCTGTGTGAGGGATGTGAACCCTGGCATGGTACACTGCCAGTCACTGGAACTGACTTCCCATTTGCTGTGCATGTCGGAATTGGGAGATCTTCGGGAATACAAACTTTTCCTAATTGCTCAAAGTCACAGTATTTATAAATACTCTGTGCTTGTGCTTATAGTTGTACATTGTCCTATGTAAACATTAATACCATATTTTTCTTTCTTTGTAGTGTACAGAGGCCAAAAAGCATTGCTGGTACTTTGAAGGATTATATCCTACATATTATATGTAAGTAGTCATAGCTTTCCTTTTTGGGTTTTCTAGTGCTTGAGAGAATTGGTTTCTGTAGGCTCTTAGAGTGTTGATCTTTCACTAATTATACTCTTTCTGTGGCTTCTCTGAGATTTTTCTAATTTCAAAATGAAGATGCAATAAACTTTCCTTTTCCTCCTTCTCCATGTCCCATTCTCCTTATTAAAAAAAGTGTACAGACCTGTTTTGTCACCCCATCCAGGTGACCTTTCCAATGGAAAACAAAATGCAAGATCTTAAACAGCTCTTATTTCAGAACCCTGAAAGGAAACATAAGTAGAGCCCTGCGAGGACAGTTCTCCCTTTGTTTTGAACAAGGGCAGGTAATCGGGCAGAACACCAAGAATGCTTTGAAAGTAAGCTTGTCCCTGTGCTAATGCTGATGCTTGATTTAGGGAGTTCGGATGAATTGTTATCCAAGGCATAACTGTCCTTTTGATGTGTGGCATTGTCGTGGTTTAGAAATGCCACTGGACAGAGGACAGTCTTTTGTTCAACAGCTGGTGGGCTGAGGCAGGGACAGGGAGGCCTCACTCACCACTTAGGGTCATGGGCAAAAGACCGACACGATTTGGGAAGAAAAAAAAATCCGATTGAATTTATTAACTATTTGCAATAAGAAGCAAGATAATGAGAGAGAGGAACCACATCTTAGAAAGGCACTTCTCCCCCACCCCTCTCTTCTTCCCAAAGGCTTTGTTCTGTACCTTCTCCCCCCAGCAGCACAGGGGGGCAGGGGATGGGGGGATGCAGTCCATTCGCCTCTCCTTCCTCCTCAGGGGAGGGCTCCTCGCAGTCTGTCCCGGATCCAGTGTGGGGTCCCTTCTAACGGGAGAGTCCTTCTCAAACTGCTCCGGCGTGAGTCCTTTCCATACGGGGCCACAGTTCCCCGACAACTGCCTGGCTCCGGCATGGGCTTCTCCATAATTCCTATGTGGGGTCCTCCACAGCTGCATCTTCTCATGGGCTACACCAAGGGACAAACCGTGTGTCACCATGAATCTTCACTACGCTGCAGGGGAAATTCCAGGGGCACCTCCTTTCTCTTGCTTCTCTTCTCTGACCAGAGTGTCTGTGTAGTTAATCTCTCTCAGATACCGCTTCTCTCCACCACAGGTCTTTCATCGGCTCCCGAGAGCACCAACTGTCGGGCGAGCCACGGCAGAGGCTTGGGCTACAGCAGGTCGGTTTGCAGAAGCCAGGCAGGCGGCTCACCTGAGCCGTGCCCTGCCCGGGGCCGTGCCACCCCCATTGTTCTGTGCCCCCTCTTAAATATGTGATTTGCAGAGGGGCCGATTGCCTCAGCCCTGGCCTGGGGTGGGTCCAGCCTGAAGCTGGGGAAACTTCCCATCGTTTCTCACAGGGGCTAGGTTGGTGGTACTCCTTCCCCCACTCCTCCCAGCTAAGACCTTGGAGCCAGGGGTGGAGGTGAACCCTTAGCTGTCACTTACAGGGGCTGCCACTGTGGCCCCCCCTTGCTGCCAGCAGAGCTGGAGTCCAAGGAAACCTTTAGCAGCTACTTACAGGAGCCATTGCTGTGGCCCCTCCCTGCCACCAGACAAACTCACGACACAAACCCACAACAGGCATCTACATTCACATCAGGCTTGGGTGTGAACCAAATGTCAATGACCTGTAGGTGCACGATTGAGGATCTCTCTGAGCTGCAGTTTTCTGTTTTAAACTGCCCGCTGCAACAACAAAGACGTGGGAGAAATGTGTGGCTGGCAGGTACCTTCCTAGTGGATTTGGGGACAGAAAGGAGATAAATGTACTAAACTTCATCCCTGGGTTGTATAACTGTAATTGCAAATACCTGTAAACATAAGTTTAAAAAAATAATAAAGTGGATTGGAGGAGTAGGTAGCAGCATTAGGTCATCTTTTCCCTGACCAAGCTTGTCCTTGCTGAAGGATTGGAAATTACTGTAATCCTTATGCTACCCAAGAACTTTCCTCTCTTTTCTTCTTCACCTCCACTTCATCTGCCAGAAATAGGAGAGAAATGCTGGAGACAAAAAGCAGCCAGGAAGCCAGGCGAGAAACAAAGCTCACTGAAAGAATGAAACACTGTGTGGCTTAATCATCTGTGATCCTGAATATTAACTGCTTAAGAAGTGTTTGTGCCTAGAACTCACTGTCTGTTTTTCAGGTGATTGAAATGTTGAGAATTACTCATAAATGGTTGGCCAGAACAGATGGGTGAATTTAAATAAGTTCATTTTCTTTGCATGCTAATAACAAAAGGACTTTATTTCCACCTACGTTTTATTTTATTTCGCTGCAATGTGGGAAAGCAGCTGGTATGTGACGAAATAATGAAAATCCCACTGTACCTTGGCATTCAGGAGTGTGTTATTCATCATCACCTCCGTGTTCTGCTAACGTTTCTGCCCACAGTCTTTTGCAGCCAATATTTGTCTCCCTTGGTAATACAAAGGGGTAGCTACTCGGATATTGGGTGTTAGCTCAGACTCTTCATGCCCCAGGTAAATACATACTGAGTCCTGCAAAAGCAAGGGCTACAAAGGCGAGGCGCGCTATCTGCAGTTGATGCAGGCAAGGTTGCTTTCTAATTGGTTTTCTTTTGGTAACTGGTTTACTGTTTTCTTTGTGTGCTGAAATGGAGTCTGTTGTAGAAAAGCAATGTGTTTATTTTCCAGTGTGTCCAAGGTGTTAATTGGAATTGCACACAGCTTTGAACATGGGAAGGAAGAAAGCTGTGAGAGGGGCTGCGGTGTTGGTGGGTTGTCGGTTGGTTTGGGAGATCTTTAAATGTGGAGGGAAGACTGTTGTATATTGACTACGTCAGGTCAATCAAAAGACTGTTTACTAGCAGTTGTGTGTGTTTGTGCAAGTTACTGCAGCACCCGGTTATCTGAGTCATGGCATAAACGTGTTGTGATTGTCAGTCTTCGGGATAGTATAAGTCAATGGAAAAAGGAAGGGGAAAGGGGTGGGATGTGTGTTCTCGGTGATTATCCAATGCTGATTAGTGTCATGTTAATGCTGTTGTTGTTACTGTGATTATGAACTTAAGTGGAGGAGAAGAAACACTAAGGAAAGACAAGGAGTTGGGGACAGTAAAGCTCAGAGGATAGATAACGTGTGACAGGTGAAGAAATGTGGAAGGGAGGGGACAGGAGGTGTAGGAGCCCAGTAGGTTTAAAGGGGGCATGCATCAAAATTATAGGAAGGTCAGTGATGTCTGCTGTGCCAGGGGTTTCCTACTTTGCTACTTCTGCAATTTTGATTTCTGTTGTCTAGGATCCCTAGCTGCGTCCTGCCTGTGCTGTCTTTTCATACCTCTATGGTGGAGGAGAGGCAGAACACCAGTCTTAATATCTGGGGGTGAAGTCCTATTGCTTTGGCACTTGTTTGACCCTTCACTGAGTTAATTCAACGTGCTAACTGCACAGAAAGTTGTTCATCTTAGCATGTTCGAGTCAGTGTTGAATCAGCTTGGTTCAGTTTTTGGCAAACACTGGTGAAATGGGAGGAAGGGAGTATTCTGCATATTGTGGGGGAGTAGGCATGAATAGGATATTCTCCATTAGCATATGGTTAGATGTTAAAGCATCTACAGGCATAATATGTAACTTTACCCCAAGAGTGTCTCCTCTGTGAAAATCTAGAGCTGGAATGTGCTATAGTGAAATGGGTTTTATTTTATCTTACCATTTCTGGAGCAACAGTCCGTAAGAAGCAGATATATTTAGTCAAATGAGTTTGCAGTAGATTCCATTCCTTACGATTGCTGGTTTTCTGACAGAAGTTTTTTCCTACCCAGTTAACAGATGTCTGTCCTTTGGTCTTGAGACTATCTTTGGAGACTTATGAAACCCAGGAATGCAATAATTTTGAATGATTTCCCTGTGATTTTAGTCTCATGCTGGCAGTATATCATGTCTCTCTTGGAGATGCTTTGTATTATAGTGAAAAGCTTGGCTTGTCACCTCAGAAATACCAAGTTGTGTGTCTGTTTACAGATCTAGTGTGGCATGCTTGGACCAAGGCATCCCTGGACTGGCATGTCCATATGCCTTATCTTTTCTGGGTTAGGCACGTCCTCCTAGAAGGTGGTTGCTTCTCTTTAAATTGCCCACAATAATAGAAATCCAAGGAGGACTGGCACATAAAATGCTAGTTTACTTTTACCAGAAGTTTAAGGGCAAGATAGCTGAGTTAATCGTTCCTGTAAAGGCTCTACTTCAGTCATCCAAAGACAAAGGCTGTCTGCTGAGCAAGAGGAACATGGGATAAGAAATCGGTGTGCCAAAATAAGTGTACTGGAAATTCAGCCAGATTGGGGGAGTAAAACTTGCAGTGATATGACTGTTCTTCTTTCAGAGCTTAAGTTTTTTTTAGTTTTTGATTCAGTCTGTCTTCCAGCATAATTATTTAAAAAAGAAAAAGCTGTGAGAGATGTTGCTCAAAGCTTTCTTAAAACTTATTGGTCTTGCTTTCTGTTTTAACAGCTAGGGCAAAAGTTGGAGGTCTCTGTTACAGAATTAATGATACATCTCTCTGTCCAAATAGTTAATGGAATTAGTACCTTTTAAAAATTATTTTTCCAGTGGACATAATTGTTCTAGCCCTCATAGGTAAACAGCAAGCTTTAGTTTAATTCAAGCATGTTTCTTCCAAATATAATTCGATTTCTTAAGGCTAGACTGAGGAATTGACAATTGTCCAAACTTTTCTACCTCTGCTGTGTGAATAAGATAGTTTATTTCAGACCAGAAGCCATCATGGAAATCTTGCCAGGAATTTGAGAGACATACATTGGTCTTCTGTTAATACAGAGAATTTCCAAGACCACTCTTAACCTACTGCACTAACCACACCAACCATTTCTCCATGTCCTAGTTGCCCGAGTCACAAGATATAGTCAGTTAAATCCTTTTTTTCCTGCTTCAGCAAAACATTTATTTATGTGAGCTGGAAAAATAAGTAACCAAATATGAAGTGGAGAAAGTAATTAGTCAATGGAGTCTTATATTTTGGAAAAGTAGGGAGCCAAGTTATCCCTGACTTTGCATAAATAATTAGATCATACATCTCTATGTGTGGATGCACGGAAAGCAATTCAGAACTAAAGCTGTCTCAGTAGACTTTACTTTGATCCTCTACAAGGATCCGTATCCTACTCTTACTTAAATAAGCCAGCTCAGTCTTATTCTAGATGTACCTGAAGTGCTGATGGTTGGCAGAAGAGACGGTCAAGATACTTCTCTTACTTGTCAATAATGTGAATAATGACATAGTGAACGCATTAGATTTCAAACCCATATGCAGATGCCGCCAGCACTTAAGATACTCCGTTTGTTTTCCCCACTTCTGAATTGGGAATGAATAGGAGAGGGAAGGCTGCCTTACGTTTTGCTGATGAGTAGTCTGATTAGAATGATTGTGCCTGTGCCCCTCGTTGCAGGGTAGAGTGTGCTCCCTGGTATGACTGACCAATCCCATAGGTCTTCTCTGTTTATTTTTTCCTCCTGTTGTTAGCTACCATCGCATCGGAGCTTTTAATGAGGTGATAAATTCCAGATGCTAGAACCTGCGTGTTTCTAATCCTCTCCTTTTCGGGCTCTGTGGCATGTTTATAAAGCAGCACAAATGTTTTTGAGTACGAGCTGTAAGGATGTATCCACAGCAATAGAAATACCATGGCTGATGGCAGTGGGTCAACGAGGTAATCATCCATGGGGAGCGGGTTGGCTGACTTAGAGGCAGAAAAGAGTTTTGGTGCTATCCAGTATAGAGTTAACATTATTTCAACTCATCCTGTTGGATTATTGTGTACTGATTTATTTTTTTTTTTAATATGTGATATTTTAAGAGAAGTAGTGAGGAAAAGAGGGTAACTCTGATTAGATAACCAGAGAATAACTCAGTTGGGAAGGGTTCTCGGGAGACTTCCAGTCCAACCTCCTGCTCAGAGCAGGGTCAGTCATAATGTCAGACCAGGTTGCTCTAGGAATTAACCAGTTAGGTCTTGGGAAAACTCCAAGGAAGAAGATGGCACAACCTCTCCAGGCAACGTGCTCTGCTGCCTGGCTGTCCTCATGGTGGATAAGTTTTTCAACATACCGGGTCAGAACCTCTTCTTGTTCCAGTTTATATCCATTGTCTGTTGTCCTCCTGCCCTGCACCACTGGGAAGATTCTGGCTCCACCTTCTTAGTAACAGGCTGCTCTTAGATTCATCTGAAGCCACTTCTTCTGTAGGCTGAACAAGCCCAAGTTCCTCATCCTCTTCTTACAGGGCAAGTACCCCAGCCCCTGGATATCTTAGTGGCCCTTTGCTGATCTCCAGTTTATAAATTTCATTCTTTTTACTGAGGATGTCAAAACGATGTCGTCCAACAGGTGCTCAGTGAAAGGTGATAGTTACTTCACTTGATCCAATTCCTAGGCTTTTGTTGACACAGTCCAGGATGATGTTGGCCAGTATTGCTCTGGTGGCACACTGCTGGCTCTTGTTCAGCTTGCTGTTACGATGACCCCTTGGCCTTTTCATCAGAGATGCTCTGCAACCAGCAAGATGTTCATGTTTCCAACAGGCAAGCCTTTGCATTTGTTTTTGTTCAATTTCATGAGGTTCCTGCCAGTCCAACCAGACTAGATCTTTATGAGTGGCAGCCCTGCCCTTGAGCTCATTGATGGATCCCCAGTTTGGTGCCATCTCCAAACTTGGTGAGAGTACTTGATCACCAATTCCAGCAACATGCTTTTCAACGGGATAGGTCCAGACCTCTATGGTTCTACCAGTGGTTATTTCATACTCTCTAGGGAGAGTGTAACCCATTGACCGCTTCCCTGAGCCCCACCATCCAACCAGGTTTTTTACCATCTGGCTGTCCACATGTCTGGACTGTAATGTCTGAACTTGCTACAAGAATACTGTGGGAGATAATGTGGAAGGTCTTGCTGAAATTGAGGTGGATGACATCTGGTGCTCTCTGGCTTGTCCCCAGATGCTATCCACTGCCACTGTAGTGGTAGGAGCTCTTCTTGCTGCACTTGGTGTCCCTTGCAACTATCATTTGCAGGCGAGGTTTGGCTTTCCTAACATCACACTTACTTGTGTATGTGGTGATTTCTGAACTCCTCT